>SEYY01000993.1:32500-95000 GCA_009176605.1 Armadillidium nasatum
TTCAAAAATTCCCAAAGTTTGAGAGGCTATATCTCGCTTCAAACAAAGGGCATTTAAAAATGCACTAAATAAAAATTGTTGCCCTGTTCCTCTTCTAAACAATATTTACAAATAAAAAAAAATAGTAGGTAGCATTTTTTTTTAAAATAATTTTTTCCTCTAGAAAGGTACGATTTTTGCAAATTTTTTTTCAAGTGCTTATAACTTTTTTCTAGACGTGATATCAAAAATCTATTCCCACCAATGCAAGAAATTGGGGCAAAGGTATTCAGTTAAATTTTCAGCTCATGTGGACCAGTAGTTTGACCCAGTTATTCATTTTTTTCAACTTTGGGTCCAAATAAGTTTCAAACCGTTATAGACTCAAAAAAATGCTCGAAATCAACTCAGAACTTCGTGAAAAAATTCACATACTTTGAAAATTTCAGCTCAATCAGTCAAATAATAAAAAAAAATTTCAAACAAAATATAAGAAAATTAAGATTTTTTTTCTTTTCTGTTTCTTTTGACCCTCCTTTTCTGCTAGTGAATGTTCATCTTTGTGTTTTGATTTTAGATACTCCAAAAAGATTTGGTTGAAATTTTTTTTACTTGTAGCACCCGGAGGTTCTCTTCTAATTTTCTGACTGCAGATGTTACATTTAGCTATTTCGAGCGTATTCTGAAACATTGTAAAGTATTCAAATACTGCAGAAGCTGATCTTTTAGCCATATTGACTGAAAGTATAAACAAAATAATAATTTTTAAATAATGCAGCTAAATGATACAAGTTTGATACATAGCAATAAAATAACAATGATATGTATAAATACAGGTTAAATTGATAATTTTATATCTTACATTTTTTCAAACTTTACCTTTGGGTCTTACCTAGGTAAACGTGTTAAATCACTATTATTAATTAAAATAATTTTTTTTTTAATTTTTGTACTTTTTTTAAACTTTAAATATACAAAAGTGTAATTTTCTGATTTTTTTTATAGAGAAAATGCATATAATCATTAATTTAAGTGAATGTTGCCTATTCTACTCCTTCCTTACAATTAAATAAACCTTATATCTAATTTTCTTAACCTAAAATTTCAGTGTTTTTGACCTCTTTACAAATTTTAAGAAACCCCGGCCCCGGCCAAATTCCAGCCCCGGTCGGTCCCTATCTGTAACTACAGATCTGATTTTGGTCAAATTAGGACAGTTAACTCTTTGTACAGCATAGATCAACTTGTTATACTCAATTGTTCATTTATTTAATTACTTAATGAAATGATGTAATTTTTTATTAATATTACATATTTTGCCATGTTGCTTCCTGATAATTTTGTTTCCAGAACATTGATATGTTCCTGTCCACTAAAATTGCTTTTTTGAAATGCACAAAACTACTTTTCCATTTATTTTTATGCCATTTCCTTCATTCCATTTGGTTTGTTTTCTTAAATACTTTGTTCTTATTTTAATCCTTAATTTAATCCATTAATTAGTAAAAGATTCAATTGGTAATTGGTAATGATAATATATATATATATATATATATATATATATATATATATATATATATATATATATATATATATATATAATATATATATATATATATAATATATATCATGAAACCTCAATTACCATTTGAATCTTACTAATTAATGGATTAAATTAAGGATTAAAATAAGAACAAAGTATTTAAGAAAACAAACAAATGGTATATATATATATATATATATATATATATATATATATATATATATATATATATATATATATATATATATATATATATATATATATATATATATATATATATATATATATATATATATATTCTCGCCCATTGAACAGAAGAACATAGGGGTCATTCAGCATGAATAGGTAATCTTTTCACTTCTAACCCTTCCAGCATTAGAAATCATAGCCATAGTAAAGACCTCCCTATAGACCCTAATCATTTCTCATGTCAACCAACCAACTACTCGACTTAAAAATACTAGAATCCATTCACGTTTCCAGTCTCAATCCGTCACTTAACAATGACAGTGGTCCATTTCAGTTGCTCCTATTCTAATGTGTATTCATCCTGTTCTGGTTAAAAAAAATTGGTCTTCTTATTTATTATTTGTATCTTAAAAAAAATTTACCACCGAAGATTTATACAAACTAAATAACTTTAAGATCCTAATGATGGGAAAGAGATTCCTGAACGTTGATTAATATAGGTGTTTTGGAATTCAATAAAAGGACTGATTTTATTTAAGAATTTTATTTTCGCCATTGTTTCGAGCTTTTGTGTTGCTTTTCATTATAAAAACTAGATTTTCCAAAAATAGAAATTTACACACACACACACACACATATATATATATATATATATATATATATATATATATATATATATATATATATATATATATATATATATATATATATATATATATATATATATTAGGGACGGAGTGAAGTATCGGTATCGGCAAATATCGGCATATTTTCCGATACCGGTATCGGCCTTTTCAGTATCGGTATCGATATCGGCAAAAAATTTGTATAGGAGTAAAGTATCGGTATCGGTAGTAGTATCGGCAAGTATCGGCATATTTTCAGGTATCGGCTTCGGGGAATTTTTAGGTATCAGTAAAAATTTTGGGATCGCTCCATCCCTATATATATATATATATATATATATATATATATATATATATATATATATATATATATATATATATATATATATATATATATATATATATATTGTGGGGTTCCTAAGGGGTCTGTTCTATCCCCTACTTTATTCCTTCTTTTCATCAACGATCTCCTCAGCTGTACTTCTCTGTTCATTCTTATGCCAATGACTAAACTCTCCATTCTTATATGTATTGCAAATCTGCTCCCTCTTTTGCTTCTAGAGTTGCTTCTCTTCTTCGACCTTCAGATTCCAATCTTGCCGATATGGATGGGATTTCCCAGTTTCGCTACCGCTACCTTGTGAAATTCAACTCTTTGAAAACTCAAATCTCTCTCAAAAACACCTCCCAAATTTCCTATCTTTCCCATCTCACCTGTGAAGCAACATAAATATTCTTGGTCTGAACATAAACAATAAATTATCTTGGAAACATCTTATCACAAAGGTTGATTCTAAAAAGTTGCGAGTTATGTTCAGATTGCGGGAATTTTTTCCTTCTATAGTTACTCCAATTATATAAGGGTCTTATCTGTCCTTGCATGGAGTACAGTTTTCAGATTTGAGGGGGGGTTCCAGTTCCACCCTTCTTTTGGATAAGGTTGAGTGTAAGGCTAAAAGACTAATAAACTGTCCTCTACTTTCACACTCCCTTGATCCACTTTCTCTGCAAGGTGATATTGGTGCATTTTTTTCTATATGTAATGCAGCTGCTTGGAGCTCGAGGGATTTGACCTCTCACATTCCACCACCCTCGCAGCACAAGGGGTAACTTACCTGCATCTGAAATTTGTGTGAGCATTTCAAACTCAAGGCTTGCACGTTGTGGTTCATTCTCCTTTCCATCCACATCTGTTCTGGGGAACTCTCTCCTGTTTTTCCTGCTGTATTTAAAAAAAACTCTCTAAATCCTCTGTCTGCACCCAACTAAGGTATCTATGTTAGGTTCGGGATTGGGTTGGTTTTTCTTTATCCTTTAATTATGCCCCATCCTTGAAAAGGGCTCCGCCTGTGAGTGATGGTATATATATATATATATATATATATATATATATATATATATATATATATATATATATATATATATATATATATATATATATATATATATATATAATATATATATATATATTTTGCTTCTGTGTTAGGGGTCCCTCGGAGTGTGCCGAGCTCATTACTGAAGGGATTCTCCCTGGCAGGGAGGCATACATTCCATATTCTTTCCCTTCTACCAAGCCTAATGAACCTTGGTTTAACTCTGCTTGTTATCGTTCTATTCACTGCAGGGATGCTGCCTTTAGGAATTACTGTAGTCTTCAAACTCCAGAAACTCATTCAGCTTATATTTCATCCCAGTATTGTGCAAAATCTAACCTCTGTAACACCAAAAACTCTTTTCATCTTTGATAATGCAATTCTTCTGGTTCTTCACACTTTCAGGCATTTTGCCAAAAAAAAATGTTAATCTAACTTTGCTTCTTCCTCTTTTCCTCCTCTAGTATCTTCCGACGGTGCAACTGCCATTTTACCTTCATGAAAAGAACTCTTATTTCAAACTTTTGCCTATAATTCAGCCTTAGACTATTCTGGAGCTATTCCTCCTCCTTCAACTCCTTCCAACTCATTTTTGCCTACAATTGTAATTTCTACTAAAGATGTCATTTCTGCTCTCTCAGAGCATAGTAATAAGAAGACATACGGTCCTGTGGTTCTCAAAACTTGTGTTTCTGAGCTTGCACCCTGCCTTGGTAAACTATTTTGTCTGTCTTTTTACTTCAACCTTCTCTTCCTGCTGGAAACATGCGCTCATTCAGTGTTCGCCAAAGAAGTGGGACCCCTCTCAACCCTCCAACTACCATCCAATTTCTTTAACCTTCATTTTTTGAAAATTTTTTTGAATAAATTCTTAGCAGAAAGATTGAAAATACTTCCTAGAGTTGTAGACATTTACAAATACTTGCTATTTCCCAAGTAATACATTAGAGCAGAATGTGAATCATTAGATATAGTAAAATGAAGTAAAGGGGTATATTTCTATCTTGCATAAGAACTAGTACCAGAGTATATGAGATAGTTCAGAAAAGTTTCAAATCAGTTGAGGGAGATAGAGAATATGCAGTGGAGATTAAAAAGATGGGTTTCAGGGATGTTTAAAATGATTGAGTGGATTGAATTAAGTATTAGGTAATTCTAAGTTTATTTTTCAACATTATTATTATTATAATTATTATTATTATTTTAGTGAACTTAAACGAAGGCTAAAGGCTGAGAAAAAAGCCCAAGAAAAAGCTGAAAAAGAAGCGCAAAAAAAAGAAGCTGAACTGCAAACAGGAGCTAAACCTAAAAAGGTAATTTTAATATATATATATATATATATATATATATATATATATATATATATATATATATATATATATATATATATATATATATATATATATATATATATTATATATATATATATATATATATATTAAAGTTCACATCTCATAGTCATTGCCCTATTCAAGGAGAGGAACTTTTCTAGGTAGTATATATATATATATCTAGGATTCAAGTGGGATCAAACTGGTGCCATCAAACATGAGTAAATCACTCCACCACTTGTGCCACGGTAGATAAGTAAAGTAATTGTAATTAAGAGATGCTTTTTATTTATGACAAGGGTTTAGAGTCAGACCTGAGGTAGAAACCATTCTTTTTATATAAAAATAGAAGTCAGTACTGGAGCCATAATTTATTTTTCTAGCTTCAACTCTTAGTTATGACAAAGTCAGTTGCCATTTTTTTCTTAGAAGCTACTAATTTACTCATTAATTGTAAGAGTATTCCAGGTTTTATAGTAATAGTTTAATTTACAGTAAAAACTAATTATTTGTATTTTTTATATTATTATCATCCCCTTCGTTAACGTGCCCACCTACGTGGGAAGTTGGTCCAGATATCCTCTTTCATTTCACTTTTTTTGTTTTATTTTCTTTCCACTTACCGTTATTGTTTCCCACTTGGTTGCATTCTCTCCCCCTACACCCCTATGTACCCTGGTAGATAACTCCGCTTTCTTACGAGTGTCCCTCCCCCCCCTCCTTTTTTTTTACCGCCTTTCACCAGGCCTCTTTTGGATGCTTGTTCCTGTAAAGGTTCGAGTTCTCCCCTCTCTCCTTTCCCTTCTTTCCCCATTGATGAGGGTACAGGTTAAAAACCAGTCCATTTTGCCTTTAACGCCCCCCCGATTGTAAATTGTAGGGAACCCAAACCTTGGCTAACCACCATAGGAGGCTGTCCTGTACTTGGATGCATAATCTCAGGCTTCGCTTCGCGTGCCATGTGGTTTATGGGCTGGGTCGGGATTCATGGACTCTGGACTCTAGCTTGTTGTGATGAACAAACCGCCCCTTCCTTGATCACGTCATCCATTTCTCTGACCTGCAGTTGTATGTTTTTTATGTATCATTAATTTCATTGTTATATACTGTATATTGTTTTTCTTCATGGTGAAGTAGAGTGCTGTAGTTTTTGTTTTTATTAATAAATCAAATACTAAAAATCGCTCTTAAACAAAGGCGAATATCATCATCTGTCAGGGTCCCCCACCTGTCCCCTTCCAGGTTGCCCCTGGGTTGAACCTAACCAGGGCTTTGATGCCCTAGTTGAAGAATATTTCTGTGGGTCATGTCCATCCTGTGACTTATCTTCTCTGATTATAGGATCTCTTCCTTCCCTTCTCATCCAACTCGTCATATTCAGTCGAATTCTGCCACTATTGCGTCTTGTATCTCTGTTCACAAGAATGACTTGTTTGCAGAAACCCAACCTACGTTATTCTAGTGCTTTTCATCCTAATATGATGATACTATCTGATCCTTCAGCTGGAATCCCTGGGTGTACCTTTTATCTACTATATTTTTACCTCAGTTTGCATACTTCTTAATTCATCCTTGGTCGTTTTCTTGCCGCCTTATCCGTTGCATTGAGGTGTCCTTGACACACCACTGTATTGGTCATACCAACTTCACTCACAGCTACCAATTGTCCCAGGAGTATTCTCAATCTGTCGTTTTTGCATTTTTAGCATTATTTTTTCAGTCCATTACATCCTGGTTGATTGCCTTGTTCTGTCATCCTCCAAACGGAGGTACTTCCCTGATGTACCATTCCTTACGAGAACCGTCTTTCTTACCTCCTCTCAGAATCTCTCTATTTCAAAGTGATGAAATTTACACTGTTCTTAGTACCTTGAACCTGTCTTTCCAGATTTGATTTTCCTGGTGTGTTCGTTTTCCTTTCCTTATTGTCTAGGTGTTGTTGATTATACCAGCTTTTTAGAAAGTTAAACAACTATAGTGAATAGGTTTCCCAGGGTTGCCATGGCCAAATTCTTATACTGATCACAATGATTTTGATTCATAAACCTTTGAGGGTTATTCCTGATTGTATATAAAAATGTCATTTAGAATTAATTTTGATCGTGCATATAAAATCGGAATACAACCATTCAAATAGTCAATTTATGCTATGAACAAATTTTAAATGTTACAAGAATAATGTCTCATTTCTGGAGTATACTGATTAAATGATGAACTGAATAAAGACTGATATGAGAGCAAGTTAATAGGTGACTTCAGCCTGAATGGAGAGAGGTATGCTGTGTGAAATATTAAAAGAGTGTTGTAAATTTGTGATTGTTATAGTTTTCAGGAGAGATAAAATTGATTCTGTTGATAGCAATAAGAAAAAGATTAAAAGCTCGTATAAACTTGAAAACCTTTCAAGTACCAAAATAAGTTGATTAATATTAGGAAATTGTAAATTGATTTTTCAAACAGAAATATAAATCTTTTAAGCTATTAAGAATTCGTTAAAATAAATTAGTTAATTGTAAATCGATTTATAAACTTGTTTTGATAATTTTATTATGCAATTTTTATTTGATTTTTGGTGTTCATGTCAATTATTATTATTACTACTATTATAGGAAAAAGAAGAGGAAATTAGTCCAAATGAATATTTAAAAATACGAACACAGTATGTGGAACAAAAACGAAAAGAAGGTGTTGCAGTGTACCCACATAAATTTCATGTCTCCATATCGTTGGAAGGATTTCACCGCAAGTACGAGAGTTTAGCAAATGAAGAAGCATCCAAAGATGAAGTGACTCTTGCAGCTAGAATTCATGCCATTAGGGAAAGCAGTTCCAAACTTCGTTTCTACGATATCCGGGGCGAAGATCATAAATTACAGGTATTTTTAACATCTTAATCTTATCTAATGAGTGGCAATTGAGTTGTGGGACTAGGACAGTTTTGTATCTTGTTACTTCATAGTTTATAATTTTCTTATGCCCTTATAATGGTTTGAAAATTAGTCGTCTGATTAGCTAGTATGTCTACGGTATCACTTATAATACATTCGAAAGCTGCATTATTAATGATTCTTTATTTATTTTTATTTATTTTACTTACCTTAAACTAGTTTTTTTGGAATTAAGTTTATACTTAAGTATTAGCAGAAATGGTCATGTAAATAAATTTTTTTTGTAAGATTGTTGTCATATACTTTAGAAATTGGCATGTGATATTTGCGACATTTTAATATTTTAAGTTTAGTGAGAAAAATGAGTAGAAAAGCCGAGAGACTGAGAACCTTATTCTTTGATAATTTTTACATTTAAAATGTTTAAATGGCAGTCTGTAATTAACATTCTTTAATCTAAATTTTAGAAAATTTTAATACAATTGTGGTATATATATATATATATATATATATATATATATATATATATATATATATATATATATTATATATATATATATAATATATAATATATATATATATTATATATATATATCAGAGGTGGGCGCGCAAATTTTAAATTTAGAGCGCAAATTTTAAAAACTTTGTCGCAAATGCAAAAGCGCACATTTTTTCAAAATTTAGTCCGCAAATGCAAAAGCACTCCGCAAAAAAAATTTTTAAAGCGCAAATTTTGGAGCAAAAAAAAAAAAAAAAAGAGCGCTAGGATGTAAAGATGAATTATTTTTAAATTTTATTGATAATGCAAATATATAGCAAAATGAGAAAGTTTATTATTATTTATTCAATCTATGACTCTTCCTCCTCGTATCTCTCCTCTTCATTCTGAAAAGGGTCATATTCCCTTTAATGAAAATAAATTTTTCAAAATTGCTGGATTTAATGGCTGCCCTCTTTGGTCTTAAGAATGTCAGAGCCTTGACTAAACAACCTCTCCACGGCCGCTGAGCTGGGTAATGGGGTATTATACTTAATAAACAAGTCCACCAGACCTCTGGTATTCACATGGAAAAGGTTCCTAGTGAGAGGGGTGTTGTGGTGAACATCTACTGCATCCCAGCTATCCAAGGTTTGCCACAACTTCTCCTCCAGAGGTGTCTGCTGGATATATGGGGCCTTCAGTTCTGAAAAATTTAGAAATGGTATCAAAACTCAAATCTTTTTAAGTTTCATTGATTACTTATATATATATAATTATATATATATATTTTAAATATAATTATATATATAATATATATATATATTAATATATATATATATATATATATATATATATATATATATTATATATATATATATATATATATATATATATATATATATATATATATATATATATTATACATATTAATATATATCTCATCATCGTCCAAACGGTACCTGGCGCCTGTCTACTCCTCCAGAATCTTCTCCACGCATTTCTGTCCTCAAACATTCGGTTGTCTTCCACCTCTTCCAATTTTTCTTCGTTGTATGGCTTCTTCTATCGCCTCCATCCATCCTTCCTTGGTCTTCCGCCGGTCTCCTTCTTCTGGTCTCCATTCCAGCATTCTCTCAGTCTCTTCCTCCCCATTCTCTTCACGTGACCAAACATCTAGTTGGTTTCTTTCTATTCCAAAATTGATTCCACCCAAATTCCTCTCTCACCAAAAATTATTTAATATTATAATATATATATATATATATATATATATATATATATATATATATATATATATATATATATATATATATATATATATATATATATATATATATATAATATATATATATATATATATAGTGATGGATCGGAATGTCATATTTTCATTTGCGGATGCGGTTATTGAATTTTGGAGAAGTGCGGATGCGGATGCGGATGTTGAATTTTCGAAAGTGCGGATTCGGATGCGGATGTTGAATTTTCGAAAGTGCGAATTGCGGATGCGGATTTTGAATTTTCGAAAATGCAGATGCGGATGTTAATTTTGATGAGGATGCGGATGTTAATTTTGGAGAAGTTATTCGGATGCGGTATTTTATATATAATATATATATATATATATATCTATATATATATATATATATATATATATATATATATATATATATATATATATATATATTCACTATCACCTTTCCACTTTCGTGAGGTGGTGCCCACCACAATTCCCTTACAAACATAACTATTCTTACCTTTCAACGCTTTCACCACCTCCCTCCATCTCTGTCTCCACAAATTCCTCTAAACTCAAATTCCTTCCATCAAAATCACTCTCACTCCATCCATCCATCTCCACTTCGGCCTTCCCCTCCCCTATCCTTCCCCTATCTACATCGGATCTACGTACCTTGCCAACCATTCTGTTCTCTTTCATTCTTCACATATGTTCAAATCATTTTAGCACATCATCCTCCTCTCTATCAATTACACCCTTCTTCTATTTACAAATCTCCCTTCTTCTTTCATTTCTAATCCTATCAATCCTTCTTAATTTATATATCGCTCTCAAATCTTTCATCTCAAAGACATTGAAACTTTTTCTCGACCGAGCACTTATCGTCTTTGTTTCACACACATACAATACAGAAGGTGAACACATACATTCAAACATTCTTATCTTTAATTCTTTCGAAATTTTTCCTTTCTTTTTTTTTTTTTTTTTTTTTTTTTTTTTTTTTTTTTTTTTTTTTTTTTTTTTTTTTCTGTTTTTTTTTCTTTTTCCATCCCACCCTTACCTTCCACCCAACATTACTAGATATTTGAATTCATTCACCTCCAAGTTTCCATTCTCACACTTCTACAAACCAATTACTCCCTCCACATTTCCTCATCCCACCTCCAATCCTCATAACTTTATTCTTCGCTGGATTGAATTTCAATCTCGTGTTTGCACATTTCCCTTCAAACTCTCTCACAAGTATTCTCATCTTTTCTCCAGATTCTGCCACCAACACATGCCGCATCATCTGCAAAAGTAAAACATTCACTTCACATTCACCCTCCATATTTCTCAACGTAATACTCTTCCTTCTCTCTCCATTTTTCTAAGTAAAACATTCATCAATAGATTAAATAACATGGAGATATTACAAACCCCTGTCTCAATCCCACTCCTATGCTAAACCAATCCGATAGTTCTCTCTTCACCCTCACTCTTGATCTACAATTCGCATATATATATATATATATATATATATATATTATATATATATATATATATATATATATATATATATATATATATATATATATATATATATATATATATATATATATATATATATATATATTAGTGATGGATCGGATGTCATATTTTTCTAAATTTGCGGATGCGGATGCGGATTTCGAATTTTGGAGAAGTGCGGATTGGAGCGGATGGAATTTTGAAGTGCGGATGCGGATGTTGAATTTTCCGAAAGTGCGGATGCGGATGCGGATGTTGAATTTTCGAAAATGCGGATGCGGATGCGGATGTTGATTTTTGTGCGGATGTTCCGCATCCGCGCATGCGGATGCTATCAATATATATATACATATATATATATATATATATATATATATATATATATATATATATATATATATATATATATATATATATATATATATATATATATATATATATATATATATATATATATATATATATATATATATATATATATATATATATATATATATATATATATATATATATATATATATATATATATATATATATATATATATATATATATATATATATATATATATATATATATATATATATATATATATATATATATATATATATATATATATATATATATATATAATATATATATATATATATATATATATATATATATATATATATATTATATATATATATATATATATATATATATATATAGGACAAGAGATGCTTAAAGTTTGTTCTAAATTATAAAAATAGCTCACCTTAAATGGGTCCATTTCAGATTCATCCCCATCACCTTCAGTGCCTTGATGTGGAGGAGTAAAATTCGATGCAATATTGCACTTTATTTCCTCCAATATCCTCGTCTTGACAGCTGGATACTTCCCCTATTTAACCTATGTGCCACTCCGAATTTGAAGTGAGGGTGCAGAGCTGTTGCCATAAGTAAATCACAATCATCAAAAATCCTGCTGAACCTCGGTTCAAATAACTTTTCTTTCCCTTTGTTTGGCTTTGGCAGCTTTAGTAAGTAGTTGACTAAGCTTTTGGCATAGTTAAGTTTTTTCACCTCTCGTTGCAATTCCAAGAGATTGTCCTTGAGGAGGAAGAGGTTAGGCAATAGAACCCCGCGTACGCATTCTTCTCATCCTGCAACATATCCAGCCTAACAGCAATAGGCGTCATTATTTCGATGTACTCGGAAATTACCTCCTTGTCAGTTTTATTAAATATTGGAAGACAAGGCTTTTGTTCCATACAAATAAACCAATAAACAAAATACTCAATAAACCATAATATTATATATATATATATATATATATATATAATATATATATATATAATATATATATATATATATATATATAATATATATATATTAATATATATATATATATATAAACAATATCTTTTATTATCGAGGACAATTTGATATTTTTTAAATATCGATATTTTTTTATATATCGGCATTCCTAGTTTAAGTATTAACTTTTAATTAGCAGAAAGAGTAATAAAATTTGGCTGATTAAATAAGAAACTGAAATATAAGCCCAAAAAAGTTTTTTATTAAGAAAAATGATGAAGCGCAAATTTCAAAAAAATTCCGCAAAAACGCAAAATATTTTTTGAATCGCAAATTTGCGCTTTTGCGCTCTTAAAAAAGTTTTAGCGCAAAATGCAAAAGCGCACATTTTCCAATTTTAGCGCAAAGCGCAAAAGCGCAAATTTTTTATTTAAAGCGCAAATTGCGCTTTTTCCATTTTATATATATATATATATATATATATATATATATATATATATATATATATATATATATTATATATATATATATATATATATATATATATATATATATATATATATATATAGCAGTTGGAAGGATCACATTACTTCTCTTTCTAAACAAGCTTCTAAGAGGTTGGGTGTTCTGTTGCACATTCATGATTTTTTTTATGCCAATCCAATTGCTTTCTCTTTATAGGGGTGTTGTTTCTCCCTGTTTGGAATACGCCTCATACATCTGGGGTAGTTCCACTCACACAGCTCTCCTTGACAAGGTGGAGTCTGGCTTTTCGTCTTAACTAATTCTCTCCAGTCTCTTTCTCTTCTGAACTCTTCCGTTGCTTTTCTCCTCCATTGAGAACACGCTTGTGTAACACGATTTTCTACACAGTCTTATCCTTTCTCTGTTCAACTGTCTGATCCCAGACTTAACCGCTATGCCTAATCTTATATGTACTCAATTGGTAAAGTCTGGAACACACTCCCTTTTTCTGTTTTCCCAACTTCTTTTGGCTTGCACACTTTCAAGAGCCGTGTATGGGTGCATGTTGTCGTTTATCGATTAGGTTCTGTATTGACCCAACTCTGGTGGAAATTAGTAGGTTTCTGGTTTTTACCCACCAGAGGATATATATATATATAATATATATATATATATATATATATATATATATATATATATATATATATTATATATATATATATATATATATAATATATATATATATATATATATATATATATATATTATATATATATATATATATATATATATTTGGAGCCAAGATAGAGAGAGAAGTTAGGAGAGGTGATAAGAAGTTTTGCTGAAAAGCTAAAAGAGGTGGAATTGATCGTGAACGTTGAAAAGACAGAACTGTTAATAATTAGAAGGGAGGAGGAGGGAGAGGAGCTTGTGCTGAAGGTGCATGGCGAGGAGGTGATTGTGGTAGAGAGATGTGAGTATTTGGGGAGGGGAAAGTATTCACAAGGGATTTCACAGATTTAGATGGAGGCGAGTGCTGGCCCCACTGACAGGCCCCTAGAGCCTTACTTAGATCGGATATATATATATATATATATATATATATATATATATATATATATATATATATATATATATATATATATATATATATATATATATATATATATATATATATATATATATATATATATATATATATATATATATATATATTATATATATATTAACAGTTAAAAATTGGTATCGGTATCGGTAAAAATTTTGGTATCGCTCCATCCCTATATATATATATATATATATATATATATATATATATATATATATATATATATATATATATATATATATATATATATATATATATATATATATATATATATATATATATATATATATATATATATATATATATATATATATATATATATATTTTTTTTTTTTTTTTTTTCGAAATTTATTTTAAATCTGCTATTGCTTCTTTTCTTTCACGTATAGTTTTTGTGCAATGAGCAATTACATATTTAAAAACATTTAATAAAAATGCTAAACATACATTTGAAACCTGTTCTTTCTTGGTCAATATGGAGACGTCTTCGTTCGTATATGTTTTTTTTGAACTGATGAAAGAATGTGATTGATTATTCAGTTCTATAGCGTATGTTGAAACTTTCACGTCGTTTGGCTAATTGTGTTTGGTACTAGTATAAAATATGACTTCGTTTTCATGTGTAAACAATACAAATATATTTTGTTATATTTGTGGACGTTACGTCTTTGTAAAGCTAGGACAAACTATTACAGACTGTTAAGCATGTATACTATGCGTATTTTCAGTGTGCAGTTAAATTATCATGATAAAACATGGGCACCTCATACAGTGTGCCGAACGTGTGTTGAGGTGTTAAGACTTTGAAGTAAAGGTAAGAAACCCTCCATGCTCTTTGCTATTCCAATAGTTTGTGGGTGGGGAGAACCCAAGAACCACTATGATGACTGTTATTTGTTTTTGACAAATGTACATGGATATAATCGCCAGACCTGTTGTTTCCACTCTCGTTAATAGAGACAGTTTGAGTCACACGATGAACCAATTTTAGATGAAAGTAATGATGGAAATGAAGATTATACTTGCGAAAAAGATGACAGTAGCTCTTAAAATATTCAACCAGAATGATCTGAATTATTTAGTGCGCGATTTGTATTTGTCAAAAGACAAAGCTGAACTTCTTGGCTCGCGGTTGAAAAGGAAAAGTATGTTATCACCAGGAACGACATTTGCATGGTATAGAAATTGCGATAAGGAATTACTTGCATATTTTGTGAAAGATGACCACCTAGTGTACTACAATAATGTTCTTAGCCTATTTTCATATTTCGGAATCAACATGGAGACTGTTTATAGATCCCTACAAACGAAGCTTAAAAGATGTGCTACTTCTTAATGGTAATAAACATGCATCAATTCTTGTAGCACACTCTGTACATTTAATAGAAACAGACATATTTCATGTTAAATACATTAGTGCGATTAACGTCAAATTCTTACATGAAATGAGCAAATTAATATCATTTTTGAAATCAGAACAGAAAATACCTATAGGAACACCAATTCTTTCAAAAACATCAAATTTCTTTTTGAAAATGCATATATATATATATATATATATATATATATATATATATATATATATATATATATATATATATATATATATTATATATATATATATATATATATATATATATATATATATATAAATTAATGTCTGCTATTGTGAGAGTTTTAGCAGACTAAATAACTCTATATATATATATATATATATATATATATATATATATATATATATATATATATATATATATATATATATATATATATATATATATATATATATATATATATATATATATATAGGAACCGACCGGGGCCCCGGCACCGGGGAACCCCGGCCCCGGCTAAAAATCAGGGAAAACCGGGGTTTGCCAGCCGGGGTTAAAATGGGAAATTATACTTAAGTGGACAATCCAATTTCATTTTTTTTTTTTAATTTTCAGTCGATTCTCCTGAAATTTTCAGTGTATATAGCTTTTCTCTTTTTTTGGTGTTTTCCTGAGTCTATAACTATTAATTTTTTTTTCTTTTTTTTAACCCTTTTCAAATGAATGGCGAGGCCAAACCACTTTTTGGAATGACCTGAAATTTGTACTGTATATTCAGAATTCTACTGGCAACAAAAACTTGTAACAGACTTTTGTTCCTAGAGTTACAGGAAAAATGTTATAAGCCCAAAACTGAACAGCTATTAAAAAAAAATTTTTTTTAAAAAAAAATCCACCTTTTCGGACAAAAAATATTAAAACAAAAAAACTACAACTATAGTATTTATATTTTGGTGGGTGTATAGAGGAGGAATGGGGATACAAATTCCTCTCTATACTTTATTCAATGCGATTCATTGGTTTCGAGATATAACCTTGAAGACGGTCAATTTTTTTACCAAATTTCATAAATTCCCAAAGTTTTTTAGGCTATATGTCTCTTCAAACAAATAGCATTTAATAATAATAATAATAATAATAATATATATATATATATATATATATATATATATATATATATATATATATATATATATATATATATATATATATATATATATATATATATATATATATATATATATATATATATATATAATTTTTTTTGTCTCTGGTGAGTAAAGGTCGGAGGCCCACCAAATTCCACCAGAATTGGGGAACATTATGAATCTGGTCGCTAATGGCCGACGTGACCCGACACACGGTAATTGAAAATGTGCAAGTCAAAGGAAGTTGGTAAAATAGAAGAAGGGAGTGTGTTCCAGACTTTACCAGTAGAGTACATGTAAGAGTGAGCACAGCGGTTAAGTCTGGGGTCGGAGAATTGGACAGAGAAAAGATGAGACTGTGTAGAAAGTCGTGTCGCACGAGCCCTTCTCAATGGAGGAGGTATGCAACGTGAGAGTTCAGAAGAGCAATGTCCGTTGTTATAGCGATAGTATAGAGAAAGTGACGCAACAATTCGACGGGAACAAAGAGATTGGAGAGAGTAAGTAAGAGCAAAAGAGTTTATAAGATGAAAGGCCCTAGACTCCACCTTTACGAGAAGAGCTGTATGTGTGGAACCGCCCTAGATGTGCGAGGCGTACCCCATACAGGGACGAACGACACCTCTATACAGAGTAAGCAACTGGGGTGGCGTAAAAAAACCACGAAGGCGCCTCAGAACACCCAACATCTTAGAAGCTTGTTTAGTGGGAGAAATAATGTGATCTTTCCAAGAAAGATCACGAGAAAAAGAAACTCCGAGAATATTGAGGACAGATGAAGGTTTAAGTTGAGTGTTTTCGAAGAAGATATCATAGTTGTGTGGAAGATTGTGTCGAGCAGAAAGATGGAGGAATTGAGTTTTTGAGGCATTGAAAGCGATTATGCTTTCTCTCTCCCACTTTGAAATACGAGAAAGATCAGAGGTCAGTTGCTCAAGGCCATCCTTCTTGAATCTATCAACTGTTGTTGGGAGGGACGTCTTTCAAATTGAAAGGAGTAATGAAAGGTGGAGTCATCGGCATAGGAGTGTATAGGAGACGAAGTAATAGAGAGAAGATCACTATTAAAAATTAGAAAAAGAGTTGGAGATACAACAGATCCTTGAGGAACACCACTATTTATAGATTTATAGGAAGAACGGTGGCCGTCTACAAGAGCTGCTATAGAACGACCGGAAAGGAAATTAGAGAAAAGGTTACAGAGAGAAGGATAGATTCCGAAAGAAGGGAAGTTTGGAAATCAAAGCTTTGTGCCAGACTCTATCAAAGGATTCAATATGTCTAGCGCCACAGCGAAAGATTCACCGAAACCCCGAAGAGCGGAGGACCAAGAGTCAGAAAGTAGGGAAAGAAGATTAATTGGGGCTAAGATTATTCAGTTAAATTTTCAGCCCATGTGGACCAGTGGTTTGACCACGCTATTCATTTTTTTCAACTTTGGGTCCAAATAACTTTCAAACCGTTATATGTTCAGAAAAATGATTGAAATCAACTCAGAACTTCGGGACAAAATGCATATACCCTGAAAATTTCAGCTTAATCAGTCAAATAATAAAAAAAATATTCAAACAAAATATAAGAAAATTAAGATTTTCCTTCTTGCTTTTTTAAAATTTTCTTTTTTCTGTTTCTTTTGACAGCTCCTTTTCTGCTAGTGAATGTTCATCTTTGTGTTTTGTTTTTAGATACCCCATAAGAGTTACTTGAAAATTTTTTACTTGTAGCACCTGGAGGTCCTCTTCTAATTTCCTGGCTGCAGATGTTACATTTAGCTATTTCGAGCCTATCCTTGAAACATTGTAAAGTACTCCCATACTGCTGAAGCTTATCTTTTAACTATGTTGACTGAAGTATAAAAAAAATAATAATTTTGAAATAATGTAGCTAATTGATACAAGTTTGATACATAGTAATAAATAACAATGATATGTATAAATACAGGTTATATTGATAATTTTATATCTTACATTTTTTCAAATTTTACATTAGGGTCTTACCTAGATAAAGCTGTTGAATCACAATTATGAATCAAAAACAAAATTTTTTTTTTATTTTTGTACTTTTTGTTATACAAAATCTATATTTTTCTGATTTTTTTCGTAGAAAATCCCTATAATCATTAATTTAAGTGAATTTTGGCTATTCTACGCCTTTCCTAAATTAAATGCACCTCAATTAAGTTATATATCTAATTTTTTTGAAGTAAAATTTCAGTGCATTTGACCTCTTTACAAATTTTAGGCAACCCCGGCCAGAACCCCGGCCCCGGCCCCGGTCGGTCCCTATATATATATATATATATATATATATATATATATATATATATATATATATATATATATATATATATATATATATATATATATATATATATATATATATATATATATATATATATATATATATATATATATACCTTTTACCTTTTTTTTTTTTACCTTCTCACCCCCTGACCACCCCCTTGAGGCGGCCACACTTCGCTAATGAAGCCTCCCGCCGCAGTCGGTCTCGTCCAGAGATCTTTCAAAGAAGTGATGCCCCAGAAGGTTTTGGGGCGACAGTTGGAGGGACAGTCTAAAAGAAAGTGATCTACGGTCTCCGGGGCCCTTTTGCATCTGGTACAAGTGGAAGATGTTGCCTGGTTTAAATTGAAATTGTGTTTGTAATGTTGTAAGTTTGGATGGTGCCCGCATCTCAATCTTGCTAGTGAGATTTGTAAGTGTCTTGGGAGGTTGTTTGAAGTCGGGGTTTATTTCGGGAGGGGGTTCGTTAAGGATGCTATTTGGAGGTCTGTTGATCATATATGAATGTGTTAGTTGAGTGTGTATATGTTTGGTTGTTGTGGTATTGGGGGGAGGAGGGGGAATGTGATTTAGGATCCGTTTGTAAAAGGCTCCGGTGGACGATGGAGGTTGTTTAAGTCTTTGATTGGTAGGTTGGAGGAGAGTTTTGTGACATGGGTGTGTGGGTAGACGGGTTTTTGCATAGAATTGGGTATATATATATATATATATATATATATATATATATATATATATATATATATATATATATATATATATATATATATATATATATATATATATATATATATATATATATATATATATATATATATATATATATATATATATATATATATATATATATATATATATATATATATATATATATATATATATATATATATATATATATATATATATATATATATATATATATATATATATATATATATATATATATATATATATATACTTTTTATAGGTAATGGCAAATATGCAGTTCTATGAAAGCGAATCAAGCTATCTGGAGGATTGTGATAAAATAAGAAGAGGTGATATTATTGGTGTCAGAGGCTTTCCAATTCGCACAAAAACTGGAGAATTATCGATTCGTCCTGTGAAAATTATTGTGTTAAGCCCTTGTTTGCATATGTTACCTCATTTGCACTATGGGGTACGTGATCAAGAAACAAGATATCGACAGCGCTATTTAGACTTAATTATTAATTCAGAGACACGCAGGAAATTTATAATTAGATCTAATATTATTGCTTACACCAGAAAATACTTTGATGAACTTGGCTTCTTAGAGGTTGAAACACCTATAATGAACATGATTCCTGGGGGTGCTACAGCTAAACCCTTTATTACTCATCACAATGAACTCAATTTAGATCTCTATTTGAGGGTTGCTCCTGAATTGTACTTGAAAATGTTAATCGTAGGTGGTATCGATCGTGTATATGAGATCGGAAGACTTTTCAGAAATGAAGGAATTGATCTTACTCATAACCCAGAATTCACATCTTGTGAATTTTACATGGCTTATGCAGATTATTATGATTTGATGGACATCACAGAAAAGTTGCTGGCTGGAATGGTTTACAGCATTTTTGGAACTTACAAGGTCAAATATCAACCTACAGGACCAGATGGGGAGGAATGGGAAATCAATTTTGAACCTCCATATCGTAGACTAGATATGATGAAGGATTTAGAAACTGTGTTAAAATGCAAATTACCTGATCCTCAGTATTTGCATACAGAGGAATCTCGTAAAGGCATTAAGTGATTTGTGTGAGAAACATGAAGTCGAATGTACCTCCACCTAGGACGGCAGCGAGATTATTAGATAAATTGGTAGGAGAGTTTTTGGAAGAACAGTGCATTAACCCTACTTTTATTATCAACCATCCAAAAGTCATGAGTCCTTTAGCTAAATATCATAGGAGTATTCCAGGGTTAACCGAGCGTTTTGAATTATTTGTTGCTAAGAAAGAAATCTGTAATGCATATACAGAACTCAATGATCCTATAGAACAGAGAGAAAGGTTCAGACAACAAGCTGCTGATAAAGCTGCAGGAGATGACGAAGCCCAGATGGTAGATGAAAACTTCTGTACTGCTCTTGAGTATGGGCTTCCGCCAACGGCAGGTTGGGGGATGGGCCTTGATCGATTGACCATGTTCCTCACAAATTCGCATAATATTAAAGAAGTCATCCTGTTTCCCGCTATGAAACCCGATTGTCAGGATAATCTTCCCAAAGAAAAAGTAACTCCCACAAGCTAGCAAGATTTAGAGCCGTGTCTAAAACATTTATGAGAGTTTCACTTTTATTTTCACCAAAGGAATAGTCTAGCTAAAACTATTAATCTGTAGTAGTGATTCTTTTAAAGTAACTTTTGACATGGTTTCAATAAAAAATAAAGTAAATATATTGTTCTTTATCATTTGCCTTTATAAATCTTGATTAAATCTTCCACATTGAATATTTGATCCTTGAATTAACACTGAAATACTAATTTAATAACAGCATGCTCTTGTAGCCCCATTTAAGTTTCACTTTTTCTGTATATAAATCTGATGGGCAAAGGTCGGAGACCTTCCAATTTCTATCAGTGTTCTTTGGGAAATATCAGAATCGTGGTGGTTAAAGGCCGACATGTCACGATACTGAGAGTTATACACATGCACACAAACACACGAGAGTCTCCCTCCCCTGTTTTTACTAGTTCCTGCTAATTGCTTTATTTTTCTAGAAAATGAATACTTTTAAAAGTTTATTTTTATTTTTTGCAGAGGGAACAGGGAGTAATGTGATGATGTAGCACCGGAATGGAAGTGATGTTCTAGATTTCTATTTGTATAAAAGTCCTTTTCCTTTGGCTTCCTAGGTATTTATTCTTAAATAATTGTAAATGTAGGAGGCAAAGATTTATATCCAGCCTCTTGTGGCAATGAGGTCAAAGGAAAATATTGTTTGTTTAAAAAATAAAGGTTTTGAGATGGGATAATTTTAAATTAAGCCGGAATTTTAGTTGCCCTTACTGTAAACTAATTTAAGTTAAAATTGTTTGAAATATTTCTTAAAACAAAGAAAATCAGGTAGGCTATTTGTTGTTTGAAACATGGATGTATTAGTGGTAGCCCAGTGCGGTTCTGAAAAGTTTGAATGAAGATCAGTATGGTTGGGAAACTAAAAACTGAAAGGAAATTGACTTTTTAATATATATAAAATTCACCAGAGATAAAAAGTACTTTAATAGTTTAGAAAAGTTGTTGGTTAATTTTAAAAAGGAAAACTTTTTGAATTTGTTGGGGGTTTGATGTAAGACAACATAAATGAGAAAGCTCATGTAAGGCATTTACAAGTAAGAGTGGAAAATTTATTGTGAATTATATGTGAATAAATTGTTGGAATTATTGAGATTTGCATTTTTTTAAAAATATTTCGTCACAAAGTGTGTCACACACATTTAGCTAATTTATGCAAAGTCGTAGGAAAGTGCGAATAAGAAATTTCAGAGATATGAAAAGGCTAGGGAATGTGAAAGGTCGGGGAAGAGGAGGAATGCTGTGAAAATATGAAAGGTGGTTACAAGTTAGAGTAATCTAATTTAAGAGAAAATCAAAAACTTGGTATTGTTTGCATGTGATAAAGATCTAAACTATAAAACAATGAACAATATTGGGAAACATATGCCTTACTTTAAGATCAGAGAAAAACGACTGATTAGGGTACCAAAATTAACAGGAGATTAAAGATAAAGATAAAAAAAAAAAAAAAAATCTGATTGGCAAACATGGAACAGTAACTTGTGTATAATTTGTACGTTGAAATATGACTAGAACAATATTTGTCCAAAACGAACATGACGTAAGAAATATAGTAAGCAAAGTGGGTGAAGAAGAATATTTCGAAACATTGACAAGTAGTTCTTACAAACTTTATTGATCTATTAATATTAATTTAAGCCCCATATTTATATTTTTTTTTCCAGTCTAAATATCACATTATATCGAAATCATTTTCAAAATATATTATACCATATATTTGTTTGAAAGCGTACTCAGTATATAACATTTATGAATTAATTAAAATTCGAAAATGCAAATGTACCATATAAATATCCTATATCGCCATTTTTTAAAAATACCTAATTATCAATCATAGCTATTACGAAATTCAATGAACGAAGTTCAGTATCTTAAAAAAAAATATTCTATATAGGTGTCATCTGAGATTTGCAGTTTTCTTTTTGTTTTTATATTTCGTCACAAAGTGTGTCACACATTTAGCTAATTAGGGCGTTATCGTCATAAAGACCGAAAATCAATAGCCTTGTAAGTGCGCAGATTGTATCCTCTGATTTTCTGGAATTTATTTTGTTTTGCTTGAGCAATGAGAAGATACATTTCTGCCAGGATTGGAGACCTAGTCCCTTTTGAGGATAGTTAACTTACGTAGGATAGAGACCAAGGATAGTCAATCTGTATACTTCATGCCTCCATTTTTTTTTTTTTTTTTTTTTTTTTTTTTTTTTTTTTTTTTTTTTTTTTTTTTTTTTTTTTTTTTTTTTTTTTTTTTTTTTTTTTTTTTTTTTTTTTTTTTTTTAATGCATGAAGAATTAATATGAAGTATCCATTCTATTGTTTAATGTTTTTTAGTAAGTAACATTGTTGTTTTTCAATAAAATTTAAAGGATAACATTAGTATAGATTTAACTTGCAGTAAGCTGAATAACTTTTTCACTTAAATGTATTAAATTGGGAAGGTCCATGTGTTGGCCACATATTTCTTGGATATAGTTCCCATTTTCATTACACTCGCTCTTATGTTAAAAAAATTAAATCTAATATAATTTTAAATAAAAAAACTACTCAATGCATTAAGTCTTATGTATTAAGTTTGTTTTTTTGTGTCAATGCCCACTTTGCTAAAAGAAAGCAACCAAGCATTTTCGTCTCATGAACCTGTTTTAAAAGCCTGCTGAAGGGATAGGTTAATTGATGTTCGGTCCCTTTGAATTCTCGGTTTTGGTACTTATAACATGTGACTTTGCTTCGTAGGTCAAATTCAGTAAGACCAAAGGAAAGGAGTTAGGTAGAGTGAGAGCTTTTAGTATTACAAGGATTGATAATTTTTAGTCTAGAATATCCCTGGGTCGATCAGGTGGAAATTAAAAATAATATTCTTTGCGATAAGTGCAGTCTCTAGAAGACCTATCGGCCTTAACAGGAGGAGGAGGAGGAAGAAATTTTTTAAGTAATAAAAGCTATGAGTATAATAATTGTTTCTGGAGAAACAAATAGAATTGAACTAATCAAAACGATCCAAACTCAGATTCCGACTTTTTATATGGTTAGTAAAACTTATTTGCAATTTCATTTCATCCAGCACTTCTATCATAGCAATCAAAAAGTCGAAAGGTTTAACAGAAAAGATGCGTTGTTTCCAATATTTGTTATTCAACATCAATTAAGCTACTTCCTGGCATGTGATAAAAAGAGCGAACACTAACTTGACATCCATTAAAAAGACGGTTACAAGAATTTGTGGTGAATTTAACCTTTTAGCAGTATAAATATTATGCTCTCGTCTCCCAAATTTGGAAGAACCATTTTTCATTGATAAAATATTCAGTTTTCGACAATACTTTACTTTTCCATTTTAATTATCATTAGAATTTAAGAGGGGTGCTTAAGCACAGAAGTAATACAAAATTATGCAGGTAAAATTGCAGAACTTTGTATTTACATACTTATTATAATAACATCATTTGTCAGACTTCTGACATTGTCGTATGATTCCTTTCGTAACTAGTATATGTAGTTCTCACACAAGTACTACCATGTACCGTCCTCAATTTATTTTAATTTTTTTAATTGATTTTTTAAACGATTCTCTCTGTCATGGAGGCGTACATTCCATACTATTTCCATTTCACTAAGCCTAACAAACCTTAGTTTAACCTTGCTTCTTCTCGTGCTATTCGCAAGGATGCTGCCTTCAGGTGTTACCGTTGTCTTCAAACTCCAGAAAATCACGCAACTTATATTTCATCCAGGAATCACATAAAATCTATCCCTTTCCGGCATTTTGCAAAAAATAAAAAAAAATGTCAACTCTAACTTTAATCCTTTCTCTTTCCCTCCTCTATTATCTTCTAACGGCAAACTATCGTTTTGCCTTCTTCTAAAGCTGAACTCTTCGTTCAAACTTTTGCCTCTAATTGAACTTTGGATGATTTCGTAGCTATTCCTCCGCTTCCAACTACCCCAACTCATTATGCCTAAAATTATAATTCCTTTTAAAGATGTAATTTCTGCTATCTCTGAGCTTAATATTAAGAAGGTGTACGGTCCTGATGGTATCCCTCCAGTGGTTCTCAAAACTTGTGCTTCTGAGCTTGCATCCTGCCTTGGTAAACTATTTTGTCTATGTTTTTCTATTTCAAACTTCCCTTCTTGCTGGAAATGTGCGCTCATTCAGCCTATGACGAAGAAAGGGACCCCTCTCAACCCTCCACTTACCGTCCCATTCTTTAACCTACGTTCTCTCTAAAGTTTTCGAATCTATCTTTTAACAGGAAAATTTGGAAACTCCTAAATCCCTCAAATCTTATCTCTAATATGGATGCAATATGGCTTTCGCAAAATACGATCTATTGGTGTTCTTCTTTCCCTTTTTTCTGACTCTTGGTCTCCGCTCTTGGACATTTCGGTGAATTTTTTCCGTAGCGGTGGACATATCGAAAACTTTTGACAGAGTCTGGCACAAAGCTTGGATTTCTAAACTTTCCTCTTTTGGAATTTATTCTTCTCTCCGGTCGTTCTATAGCTGCTGTTGTAGACGGCCTACGTTCACCCTTTAAATAAATTTTAATAGAAGTGTTCCTCAGGGTTCTGCCTATCTCCAACACTTTTTCTATTTTTCATTAATGACCTTCTCCCTATTACTTGATCACCTATCCACTCTTATGCTGATGACTCCACCGTTCATTACTTCGTTCAATTTGGAAAACGCCACTCCCAACGGCAGTTAATTGATGCAAGAATGGTGGCCTTGGAACAACTAACTTCAGATCTTTCTCGTATTTCAAACTGGGGCTAAGAAAACATGGTTGTTTTCAATGCTTCAAAAACTCAGTTTTTTCTTCACATCTTTTTTATTCAATACAACCTTCTACACAACTTAAACCTTCATTAGTCCTTAATTTCTCGGTGTTTCTTTCTTGGAAGGATCACATTATATACTTCTCTCTCGAAACCAGCTTTTAAGTGGTTGGATGTTGTTGGGGGCCTTCAGAATTTCTTCACGCCATCCCAGTTGCTTTCTCTTTATAGAAGGGTTGTTTTCCCCTGTAATGGCCGGGTACGGCTAATACACGTGGGGTGGTTCTACTCATACAGCTCTTCTTGAAGGTGAAGTCTAGGCCCTACTTTATAAACTCTCCAGGCACACTAATTCTTTCTATTGTCTTTCTGCCCATTGAATTCCTACATCACTCTCTCTACACTATCGCCATTTCAATGGACAAAGCTCTACTACTCCCTCTCTTCGCATACCTAATTCATTGAGAAGGGCTCGTGCGACACGCCTTTCTTCATATTCTCCTCCCTTCCTCTTTCCAACCGTAGTCTTAAAAGCTCCAGAAAACTCACGAAACTTATATTTCATCCCGGAATCGTGCAAAATCTATTCTTCGAGATACCAAAAACTCTTTTAGCTGCTG
Organism: Armadillidium nasatum; assembly: GCA_009176605.1. NCBI lineage: Eukaryota > Metazoa > Arthropoda > Malacostraca > Isopoda > Armadillidiidae > Armadillidium > Armadillidium nasatum. The sequence continues at coordinate 59,033 of SEYY01000993.1, forward strand.
TTGTAGACGGTCACCGTTCATCCTATAAATCTATTAATAGTGGTGTTCCTCAAGGATCTGTCATATCCCAAACACTTTTTCTACTTTTCATTAATGACCTTCTCTCTATTAATTCATCTCCTATCCTGATGACTCCACCCTTCATTACTCTTTTCATTTTGAAAGGCGCCCCTCCCAGCAACAGTTAATAGAAGCAAGGAGGGTGGCCTTGGAGCAACTAACCTCTGATCTATCACTCATTTCAAATTGGGGCAGAGAAAACATCGTCGTTTTCAATGTCTCAAAAACTCAATTCCTCCATCTCTCTACTCGACAAAATCTTTCACACAACTACGATATCTTCTCGCAACTCAAACCTTCATCTGTCCTCAATATTCTCGGTGTTTCTTTTTCTTGTGATCTTTCTTGGAAAGATCACATTATTTCTCTCACTAAACAAGCTTCTAAGAGGTTGGGTGTTCTGAGGAGCCTTCAGTATTTCTTCTCACCACCCCAGTTGCTTGATCTGTATAGGGGTATTGTTCGCCCCTGTATGGAGTATGCGGCACACATCTGGTGTAGTTCCACTCATACAGCTCTCCTAGAAAAGGTGGAGTCTAGAGCTTTTCGCCTTATCAACTCTCCTGCTCTCACTAATTCTCTCCAATCTCTTTCTGGCTGCCCGTCGAAATGTTGCGTCTCTCTCTCTACACTATCGCTATTATAATGGACACTGCTCTTCTGAACTCTCTCGTAACATACCTCCTCCATTGAGAAGGGTTCGTGCGACTCGTCTTTCTACACAATCTCATCCTTTCTCTGTCCAACTCTCTGACCCCAGACTGAACCGCTATGCTCAATCTTACATGTACTCTACTGGTAATGTCTGGAACATACTTCCTTCATTTATTTTCCCAACTTCCTATGACTTAGGCACCTTCAAATGCCGTGTATCAGGTCACTGTCGACCTTTAATATGACCATGTTCCCGACTTTCCCCCTAACTCTGGTGGAATATTAGTAGGCCTCTGGCCTTTGCCCACCAGAGGTGAAATAAAATATATATATATATATATATATATATATATATATATATATATATATATATATATATATATATATATATATATATATATATATATATATATATATATATATATATATATATATATATATATATATATATATATATATATATATATATATATATATATATAAACCTTAATTTGTATTTTTTTAGAAAAGATGCAAGGATGGCTCATCAATTAAAACTGAATTGTTGTTTTATAAATGCATAAAATAAATATTTCATCGCAAACATTAAAATAAATGATGTAAATACTATACAAAGAAACTGCTAAAATATCACATTTAAAAAAAAAAAAAAAAAAAAAAAAAAAAAAATGTTTTTTTTTTTTTTTTTTTTTTTTTTTTTGTTAAAAAAAATTTTTTTTTATATAATATATATATATATATATATATATATATATATATATATATATATATATATATATATATATATATATATATATTATATATATATATATATATATATATATATATATTATATATATATATATATATATATATATATATATATATATATATTTATTTTTTTTTTTTTATTGATTTTTTAAAAAAAATCAAAAACCATATATATATATATATATATATATATATATATATATATAATATATATATATATATATATATATATATATATATATATATATATATATATATATATATATATATATATATATATATATATATATATATATATATATATATATATATATATATATATATATATATATATCCTGAAAATTAACACAGGCATTCGATCTTTAATCAAAAATGAGCTTATATATAGTATATTTATTCTGGCTTCAAAACAGGAAATAATATTACATCCTTCATATTCTTGGAGTTCGTTAATATCATAGTTAACCTATCAATACCAATTCCCAATCCTCCTGTAGGAGGAAGGCCATATTCTAATGCAGAGCAAAAATTTTCATCACAAACTGGAACCTCAAAATTATTCTGCTCTATGTTTCGTGCCTGTTCTTGGAAACGACGTCTTTGCTCTGCGGGATCGTTTAATTCGGTATAACCGTTGCAAATCTCTTTAGTGGTTATAAATAATTCAAATCTTTCCGTTAAACCTGGTTATAGAGCGATGACCTTTGGCTAATGGGCTCATAATAACTGGGTGGTTAATAATAAATGTTGGATTAATAAGTTCACTTTCTACAAACTTAGAAGAAAGTTTATCGAGAAGCTTTGCAACTGTTGTTGAGGGAGTAACTTGTAAGTTGTGCTTCATGCACAAATCAAACAAAAAAGATTTCGATTCTTCTAAATGAAGTTCTTGGAATGGTGGTAGAGATACATTTAACGCGTCTTCTAATGATTTCAGAAAATCAATTTTTTTATAAGGAGGACAGAAATTTAATCTTATGGTTTGACCGTGATATTCATATTCAATAGTTTGATTTTTAAATAAGCTATGTACTAAATCTGATAGAATAGTTTCTGTTAACTTCATCATATCTTTATAATCAGCATAAGCTTGATATACTTCTAAAGCAGTAAATTCAGGGTTATGTGTTGTGTCTTCTCCTTCATTTCTGAATAACTTTCCAATTTCAAAAACTTTCTCCATTCCACCAATTACCAACATTTTTAGGTACAATTCAGGAGATATTCTTAAATGCAAATTCAAATCTAAAGCACGATGCTTTGTAGCAAATGGTTCAGCATTAGCCCCACCAACGTTAGGACTCAAAATTGGAGTCTCTACTTCAGTAAACTGTAGTTGATTCAAAAAACTTCTCATAAAAAATATTATTTTGGTCCTAAATAAATGAGTTTTTCTCGATTCTTCATTAAACAAAAGATCTAAATACCTTCTCCTGTATTTGGTTTCTTGATTTTTAACTTTATCCCATGCACTTGGCATTAACCGTAGACAAGGAGTTAGAACTCTAATCTCCGATACAAGAACTGAAAGTTCTCCTGCTGGAGTTCTTTTTGGAATGCCATTAACTCCTATGATATCTCCCCGTGATATACTTTTAAGATCTTCTTCAAAATTTTCTTGGTTTCCATAGTTCTTGAACGTAGCCATTACCTATCACAAATTACATAAAATAATTAGTATTTAAGGAACAAATCTAATCACTAAAGAAAAATATTTTTATGTACAAAAAATTTTCATTCAAATAATAAAAAAGAAAAATACAAAAAAAATATAATTTTCAAAAAGTAATCTATTTTAAATTTTCAAAAAATAGATATATATATATATATATATATATATATATATATATATATATATATATATATATATATATATATATATATATATATATATATATATATATATATATATATATATATATATATATATATATATATATATATATATATATATATATATATATATATATATATATATATATATATATATATATATATATATATATATATATATATAGTATATGAAAGGTATGAAGGTTCTGAGAAGGGCATTAGAGCATTTTACAAGGAATAGTAGAGCATGTGTGAGAGTAAATAGAATGGAAAGTTGTTGTTTTTTTTGTAATGTAAATAATGGATTAAGGCAGGGTTGTGTAATGTCTCCAGGATTGTTTAATATTTTTTATTGAGTGGTGAGATCGATGGAAATGTCACGTAGAGTGAGAATGAGGAAAGGGAAGGTTGAGGAGTGAGAATGAGGAAAGGGAAGGTTGAGGAGTGAGAATGAGGAAAGGGAAGGTTGAGGGGTGAGAATGATGAGGAAACAACTGGATGTGTGGGATGCGAATATGTTATTGTATACAGATGATGATGTACCTTTGGCGGAGACACAGGGGGATATGAAGGTTTTGGTGCAAAAGTTAGTAAAGGTTGTGACGATTTGAACTAAAGAGTGAATGCAGGTAAAAGTAAAATATTATAGAGGAAAAAATGGGGATGGAGAGGAGAGAGGGTGTAGGTGGGGAAATGAAATGCAAATTAAAGCAGGGGTGGGAGAGATTGGAGTGGGTTAATTAATTTAAATATCTGGGGGTAAATTTTCATTTTGGGAAAAGGGAGGATCATACTAGAGGTGATGATGAAGTAGAACATAGAATAAGAGAAGGGGGGAAAGTGTTGATAGGTTTGATATTTGGAGCAGAGGAAGGTTATCAAGAGAGGTGAAGGTGAAAATGTTTGAGGGATGATGTATACCAGTGGTTATATATGGGAGCGAGGTATGGAGATTGAATGCGAGGAAGAGAAAAAAGGTTGAGGTTTTCAGAGGAAGGTTATCAAGAGAGGTGAAGGTGAAAATGTTTGAGGGTTGATGTATACCAGTGGTTATATATGGGAGCGAGGTATGGAGATTGAATGCGAGGAAGAGAAAAAAGGTTGAGGTTTTCAAAATGAAGGGTCTGAGAACAGTGTGTGGTGTAGGTAAAAGGGATAGTCAGGAATGGTAGAATAAGAAAGATGTGTGGTTGGAGAAAGTGTATGGTCGGGAGACCTGAACAGGGCATACTGGGGTGGTTTGGGCATGTTTGTAGGATGAATGAGGAGAGAAGTGCTGGGAATGAGAAAGGGGGAGACCGAGGGGAGGTTGGATGAGTGGGGTCAAGGAGTTATTGAGAGACAGAGGGATGAGCTGGGAGGAAGGTGAGTGTTTGTTAGAAGATTGGAGTGAATGGAAAAGATTGGCTATGGGGTGAGTGTTGGGGAACGAATGTGGCTTGAGGTAGACACCACCCCATAATTGTGGGAAAGGTTGCGTGAGGAAAATAAAATAAAAAGGAAACAGCTTGGAAAGAAGAAAAGTGAAGAGCTAGGGAAGGAATTGAAAGTGATGTAAGATTTCTGAGGAAATGTTACAAGAGGAAAGAAGATGGACCAGATGAATTAACGTCAGGTATTGTTTAGAAACAACTAACTTAAGTTTTTAAATGCAGTATTTAAAATTTTTTTAAATATATTGAGATTTTTATTAAATCAAAATTTTAAATTAAATTCAGATTAAATAATAAAACATTTAATTTTTAACAAACTAAAGAGGAAGAGCAAGAAAGTTTTGAATCAAGTTCTTTCCAACAATTAAAATATTTTAAATAGAGAAATTAAAGAGGGTGTGAAGAAATTTTGGTGAGGAATATCAAAATTATCCAATCAGTTCTCTTTTTCCTATATATCAAAAAACTCATAATTTGGATTTAAAATAAGTATAATACTATAAGCAATATCTGGCTAGGTTGTACAGGTTTCGACGCAGTTAAAACTTAAGTTAATATCACCAATATTTTAATGAAACTAATACTATTAACTATTATATTTATTTCATTAAACTGCAATGAACATAGAGTAATTAACCACTCGCTATATCGAGGCTCACTTTTCGAGGTTTCAGTACATCGCGGATTTTTTTCCGTGTATGCATAACGCTGAAATTTTTCTATTTCGCGAGATTTTGTGATACATACGTATTTTTTTATATATTTATTATATTATTCTAATTATTTTAGAGGCAAAATACACATTTTCTAGCCTTAAAAAATTGAAAACAATATAAAAAAATATAAAATATTAATTAAAACATTAAATGAATATTAAATCGAAATGTATAAAAATGTACGTGTAAAATACGTAGCGTACAGCAGATGAATAGACAAAAACTTACTTGAACGTGTGTATATATATATATATATATATATATATATATATATATATATATATATATATATATATATATATATATATATATATATATATATATATATATATATATATATATATATATATATATATATATATATACTCTTTAAACTTCTTTCTACTTTCTACTTCATTTCCCATCCACCCTTATTCAAACAGTTCAAGTACGTCATTGAAAATTTCAATTTGAAACATGACATAGTTAATGATAGGAGGAGGATCTTGAAATAACTGATCTCTGATTTGCCTTGTTTTTTCAGCTTGTGCAAAGAAAATATTGCTTTATTCATTGCCTCAAAAACTCAGCTCCTTTACTTATCTACCAAACTTAATTTTCCACACAGCTTCATCTTCAAAATCTTACAACAATAATCTCCTTCACTTATTGATATTCTTATTATTTCCTCTTCTCGTGGTCTTTCTTGGAAGATTCATATTACTTTTTTTTTTAAGTAAAGTAGCTTCTATGAAATTAGATCTTCTCAGGAGACTTCAAACTACTTCACAACAACCCCAGTTGCTTTCTTTATGAAGTATGCATAAAATATCTGTGACGGTTCCACAAATACTACTCTCCTTTTGAAGTCTTTAAGAGCTTTTTGGCTTATCATCACTCCTGTTTAATGATTTTTTCCAATCTCTTTCTGTCCGTCGTACTGTTGCATAACTCTAATTATAATAACCAGTCGTATACTTATTCCTTTAAGAAAGCTCATGTAAATAAAGTCTTCCAACACAGTCTAATCGATTCTCTGCCAGATCTCTGACCATAGACTTAACAGTTACGTGATTCTTAATGTATTACACTGGTAAGGTCTGGAACACTTTTTCTACTTCTATCTACTCTATTAACTTTGAATTGCACACTTTCAAATTAAGTGTTTTGGGTTGTGTCGGCAATTAATCTGAATAAGAAATTAATTTCCCACAATTCTGGGGGAAACTATACTGGTCTCCATCTTTTTACAATCAAAAAATGTATATTAGCATTATTAGTCTGATTTTTTTGCTTATGTGAATTCCTGTACCAGAAATGGGCAAACTTTTGCTATGGAAAACAAACACTTAACCAAATTAATGCCTTTTCAATACTTTTTAACTAAAATTCATCAATTTGTCACAGGAACACAGGGTTGCACAAAAGTCAAAAACCCTAATATATATATATATATATATATATATATATATATATATATATATATATATAATATATATATATATATATATATATATATATATATATATATATATATTATATATATATATATATATATATATATATATATATATATATAGATTTCCAGGAGAGGAGCCTTCCCGTGGCGAAATCGATGTCCATCTTCTCAAGAGTCCAGTTACAGAGACTCCTCAGAAGAGGGATACAAAGCCTTCTCTAACCCCCCCACCCCGAGCAAGCTTGGGGTCACAAGCGAAGGAAATTCACCTCGCCGCAGTCCGGAGAAATCCGAGATCTTTCAAATCTATCTCTCAATCACTCTCCCACTATTCTTTTTCCATTTTTTCATTTCAGGAGGAGATTAAGCTGGCGTATCTCCTCCTCCTCCTACTAAAAGCCGGCGACATAGAGAAAAATCCGGGGCCTGTAACCTGGCAATGCCCTATCTGCAACAAAATAGTCAGGAGGGACTCCATAAAATGCACCAACTGCCACAAATGGATCCACAGACAATGTTCCCCATTTCAAAGACTTCCACCTACAAACCACAATTGGAAATGTCAAATTTGTACCCCCCCAACCACTTCAAACCCTATCAATCATAATCCCCACATCTCCACACTAAATATCCTACAAATCAATATAAACGGCCTCCACAACAAACACAAAGAACTAGAAACATTCCTACACAAACACAACATCCACATTGCACTAATACAAGAAGCCCACCTACCAACAAACCAACTTCCCCCAACTTTCTACAAATATGACTCCATCTACTCCCAGCACACTCCCAACCATCACAAACTATTAACCCTCATCCACAACTCTATAAATTACTTCAACACACCCTCTCAACATGCTAACACGTAAACTGACAACACATCAAAAATTCAAACCTTCTCAATAGAAATAAACAAAACTACGCACAACATAGTAAACCTATACATACCACACCATACATCCAGACACTGTCCATCAAACTACTCACCTAACCTCTCCACAATAACAAACCTTCCTAATCTCCTATTATGCGGAGACTTCAATGCCCACCACCCGTCCTGGTACAAAAACCAAGCCTCCGACCAAAGAGGAACCCACATCATCGAACACTTGGAACATCTCAACATCCTTAACAACAAAAACCTCCACACCAGAATCCCCCCGCAAATCAACCAATCCCCCACATCACCAGACATCACTTTTTGCTCCTCAAACATTCACCCCTTTCTACAATGGACCACAGAAACCGATCTAAACTCCGACCACCTACCTATAATTATAAAATACCACATCAAAAACAAACCCACTTACAAATCTAAAACTACATTTACCAACTACAAAAAAGCAGACTGGACCGGTTTCTCCAACTACATAGACGAAAACCTCACAACAAACGAAATTACAAACATATCCTCCCTCAAATCAGCAATTAATCATCTCACCCACACAATCCAGAAAGCGGCCAACATCTTCATCCCTAAAGGCCACATTAAAAAATACGAACCAAACCTCTCCCCCGAAATCACTTCTCTCATAAAACAAAGGAACGCACTAAAACGCCAAAACAACCCCACACAACTCACCAAAACACAATTAGAAACCCTAAACAATCAAATATCAACCCTAATAAAAACTCACACAACTAACAACTACCAAAACTTCCTCATCAAAAACTTGGACAACACAAACAGCAAAAGAGTCTGGAAAACAATCCACACAATTCACAACGCAAAAAACAACCCTCTTCACACTCACGAAACTCCAACCAATCCCACTACACAAACCCCATTAACTCCCAAACAACACATCAACCTACTAGCCACACACTTCGCTAAACAAAGTAGCTTACCTACCCACCCACAAAACAGGAAAATAATCAAAAAACTGAAAAAGCTACACAACAACCAAAACAACCTAAACGCCATCACACCCACAAACACACAAAACACCATTAAATCTATCAAAAACTCTCCAGCAACAGGACCAGACAACATATCAAATATTCACCTAAAACACCTATCCATCCACACAATCACATACATAACCTCCATCTTCAACAAATCCATCCAACTCAACTATATCCCTCCCCAATGGAAAAAAGCATTAATCATCCCTAAACTAAAACCTGGCAAAGACCCTTCAAACCCCTCCTCTTACCGCCCAATCTCCTTATTATCCACCATCTCAAAACTTCTTGAAAAACTAATCCTAAATTCTATCCTCCAATTCATCCCACAACAAAACTTCCAACACGGGTTCAAACCCAACCACTCCACCACCACTGCACTTACCAACATCATCCAACCTATAATAAACGGACTAAACCATAAGCCATATCACAAAACTATATTAATAGCAATTGACATAAACAAAGCCTTCGATACTGTCCCGAGACATAATCTTATCCATAAAATCCTCCAATCCAACATCACAACAAATACTAAGAAATGGCTATCCAACTTCCTATCAGGAAGAACCGCCCAAATACAACAAAACGGCCAAAAAATCACGCACCATTAACATAAGGAACGGAGATCCCCAAGGAGCCATACTCTCCAACACTCTATTCAACCTATACACAGCAGACCTCCCACAACCCCAAACAACTTCCACCCGCATCACTTCATACGCCGACGACATAACTATTGCCACCACTCACAAAGACCTCACCACCGCAACAACACTCACACAAGACTACCTAACACAACTCCAAACTTGGCTAGTAGAAAACAGGATGACGGCATCCCAAACAAATCCTCCATAACCCTCATAACAACAGACAAACACATATCCAACACCCACCCACAAGTCCTACTAAACAACACCCCCATACCCTTCAACAAATCCCCAAAGATTCTCGGCCTAACATTTGACACTCACCTCACTTTCTCCAAGCACATTCAAAATACCACCTCAGCCGCAAACAGAAAACTCAACATCCTCAAAACAGTGGCCAACACAGACATACACAACAACATACAAACCTCAATTGCAATCTACAAACAATTTATACGCCCCACCATCAACTATGCCTCCCCTGTCTGGCACCCTCTGCTCTCCGACCAAAACTTAACGACACTCCAAATAACACAAAATAAAGCCCTTCGCACCATTCACCGGCTGCACAACCCCTCAACAACACCTTCATAACGAAACCAAGATACTACCTATAAGGAACCACCTCGAAATGATAGGCACCCAATTTTACGCAAAAACCACGTCTACCCACACACCCATGTCACAAAACTCTCCTCCAACCTACCAATCAAAGACTAAAACAACCTCCATCGTCCACCGGAGCCTTTTACAAACGGATCCTAAATCACATTCCCCCTCCTCCCCCCAATACCACAACAACCAAACATATACACACTCAACTAACACATTCATATATGATCAACAGACCTCCAAACAGCATCCTTAACGAACCCCCCTCCCGAAATAAACCCCGACTTCCAACAACCTCCCAAGACACTTACAAATCTCACTAGCAAGATTGAGATGCGGGCACCACCCAAACTTACAACATTACAAACACAATTTCAATTTAAACCAGGCAACATCTTCCACTTGTACCAGATGCAAAAGGGCCCCGGAGACCGTAAATCACTTTCTTTTACACTGTCCCTTCCAACTCTCGCCCCAAAATCTTCTGGGGCATCACTTCTTTGAAAGATCTCTGGACGAGACCGACTGCGGCGGGAAGCTTCATTAGCGAAGTGTGGCCGCCTCAACAAGGGGTGGTCAGGGGGTGAGAAGGTAAAAAAAAAAAAAAAAAAAAAAAAAGGTATATATATATATATATATATATATATATATATATATATATATATATATATATATATATATATATATATATATATATATATATATATATATATATATATATATATAATATATATATATATATATATAGTTTTTTTGTTTTGTTTTTGAGTGAGTGCACACAACCCACCATATCACACAAGGGTAGCGACAACGCAAGAATAGAAAACCCAATGCTATGGACGGCCCCTAACTGTAAAGAGAAATACTATTACTTAAAGTTTACCTAAAAGACATTGAAGAGTTGAAAAGATATTAGTATGATTTACTAGCAATTTACCTTCAAAAGTCGTGTGTCAGGTCACGTCGGCCTTTAATTTGACCAGTTTTCCGTCTTTCCCCCTAACTCTGGTGGAAATTTTGGTAAGCCACTGGCCTTTGCCCACCGAAGGCGAGATAAAAAAAATAATATATATTAGGGATGGAGTGAAAGTATCGGTATCGGTATCGGCAAGTATCGGCATATTTTCCGATTCCGACCGGTATCGGTATCGGTATCGACCTTTTCAGTATCGGTATCGGTATCGGCAAAATTTTTGTATAAGAGTAAAGTATCGGTATCGGTATTAGTATCGGCATATTTTCCGATACCGATACCGGTATCGGTATCTTGGTAATTTTTAGGTATCGGTATCGGTAAAAATTTTGGTATCGCTCCATCTCTATATATATATATATATATATATATATATATATATATATATATATATATATATATATATATATATATATATATATATATATATATATATATATATATATATATATATATATATATATATATATATATATATATATATATATATATTAGGGATGGAGCGATACCAAAAATTTTAAAGATACCGATACAAGACTTTCAAATTCACCGATACCGATACCGATACCAATTGTTAACTGTTAAGAATATATATATATATATATATATATATATATATATATATATATATATATATATATATATATATATATATATATATATATATATATATATATATATCCGATCCAAGTAAGGCTCTAGGGGCCTGTCAGTGGGGCCAGCACTCGCCTCCATCTAAATCTGTGAAATCCCTTGTGAATACTTTCCCCTCCCCAAATACTCACATCTCTCTACCACAATCACCTCATCGCCATGCACATTCAGCACAAGCTCCTCTCCCTCCTCCTCCCTTCTAATTATTAACAGTTCTGTCTTTTCAACGTTCACGATCAATTCCACCTCTTTTAGCTTTTCAGCAAAACTTCTTATCACCTCTCCTAACTTCTCTCTATCTTGGCTCCAAATATATATATATATATATATATATATATATATATATATATAATATATATATATATATATATATATATATATATATATATATATATATATATATATATATATATATATATATATATTACAACAGACACTGCTCTTCTGAACTCTCTCGTTGCATACCTCCTCCATTGAGAAGAGCTCGTGCGACACGCCTTTCTACACATTCTCATCCTTTCTCTGTCCAACTCTCCGACCCCAGACTTAACCGCTATGCTCAGTCTTACATATACTCTACTGGTAAAGTCTGGAACACACTCCCTTCATCTGTTTTCCCAACTTCCTTTGACTTGCATACTTTCAAACGCCGTGTGTCTGGACACGTCGGCCACCATCGACCATGATTATAGACCTTTCCCAACTCCGGTGGAATTTGGTAGGCCTTCTGGCCTTTGCCCACCGGAGGAGACATAAAAAAAAAAAAAAAAAAAAAAAAAAAAAAAAAAAAATATATATATATATATATATATATATATATATATATATATATATATATATATATATATATATATATATATATATATATATATATATATATATATATATATATATATATATATATATATATTATATATATCCTCTGGTGGGTAAAAACCAGAAATCTACTAATTTCCATCAGAGTTGGGTCAATACAGATCCTAATCGTTAAACGACAACATGCACCCATACACGGCTCTTGAAAGTGTGCAAGCCAAAAGAAGTTGGGAAAACAGAAAAAGGGAGTGTGTTCCAGACTTTACCAATTGAGTACATATAAGATTAGGCATAGCGGTTAAGTCTGGGATCAGACAGTTCAACAGAGAAAGGATAAGACTGTGTAGAAAATCGTGTTACACAAGCGTGTTCTCAATGGAGGAGAAAAGCAACGGAAGAGTTCACAATATAAAGAGACTGGAGAGAATTAGTTAAGACGAAAAGCCAGACTCCACCTTGTCAAGGAAAGCTGTGTGAGTGGAACTACTCCAGATGTATGAGGCGTATTCCAAACAGGGGGAAACAACACCCCTATAAAGAGAAAGCAATTGGATTGGCATAAAAAAAATCATGAATGTGCAACAGAACACCCAACCTCTTAGAAGCTTGTTTAGAAAGAGAAGTAATGTGATCCTTCCAAGAAAGACCACTAGAGATTATTAAGGACAGATGAAGGCTTGAGTTGCGTGTTTTAGAAGATGTCATAGTTTTGTAGTAGATAGTCTCGAGTAGAGATATGGAGGAACTGAGTTTTTGAGGCATTGAAAAAGACTATGTTTTCTCTTCCTCAATTGGAAGTGCAAGAAAAATCAGAGGTCAGATATTCCAAGGCCAACATTCTAGCGTCAATTAACTGTTGCTGGGAGGGACGGCTTTCAAACTGAAAGGAGTAATGATGGGTGAGATCATCAGCATAGGATCGGATAGGTAATGAAGTAATAGAGAGGATTATTAATTAAAAGTTTAAAAAGCTTTGGGGATAGGACACCACTATTAGCAGATTTAAAGGGTGAATGGAGGTCGTCTACAACAGCAGCTATAGAACGACCAGAAAGAAAATCAAAGAAAAGGATAAATTCTGAAAGAGGAAAGTTTAGAAATCAAAGCTTTGTACCAGTCCCTATCGAAGGGATTCGAAATGTCCAGCGCGATAGCAAAAGATTCACCGAAATATCGAAGAGCGGAAGACCAAGAGTCAGAGAGAATAGAAAGAGATCACCAGTAGAGCGTTTCTTATGAAAGTCATACTAGCGATCAGAGATAAGATTTGAAGAATTGAGATGCTTCTAATTGAGATTCGAAAACTTTAACAAGAACGGAGGTTAAAGAATGTGACAGCAGTTGGAGGGTCGAGAGGGGTTCCCTTTCTTCGGCACAGGCTGAATGAGCTCACGTTTCCAGCAAGAAGGGAATGTTGAAGCAAAAAGACAGAGACGAAGTAGTTTACCAAATCAGGGTACAAGCCCAGAATCACAAGTTTTGAGAACCTCATGAGGGATACCATCAGGACCATATACCTTCTTAGTGTTAAGCTCTGAGAGAGCAGAAAATTGTAGGCATAAATGAGATGGAAGAAGTTAAAGAAGGAGTAGCAGCTCCGGAATAGTCTAAGGCTGAATTAGAGGCAAAAGTCTGAGCGAATAGTTCAGCTTTAGAAGAAGGCAAAATGGCGTCGGAGGATATTAGAGGAGGGAAAGAGGAAGAAGCAATATTAGAGTTACATTTTTGCAAAATGCCAAGAAGGGCGTGAAGAAGAACGAAAGTGATTATTGCATTTCAACGAAGAAAAGAGTTGTGGGTCCCGGATCAAGTCTATTCTGCTTGTTCAAGTGGAATATGTGATTGGATCCACAGAAAAAAATCCTTAATGCCTTTTACTGTTCCAATGGTGTGGAAAGTACCTAGAGATCCTTATGAAAACTTATTTCTGTGGTGAATATTACAAAATTTTCTGCAAAAAAACAAAAACAATAGATTGTTTATCTGAACTTGGATTAGGCTCACAAACCAGTAAAACATAACTCATTGCAGACTCTAATTCCCCAACTAATGGGCTAGAAGGAACTTGAAGGAAATTTTTTACATAATGAAAATGTTTTTCTCTCCCAATTACCCATTCTGTTCATCTTAAAGAAACGTACAACATTATGGTTATTCTTCTTCAGGCAATCAAATACGGTACTCATAAATAGAACATCTGCGGAGATCTAAGGTCATGAGCATATTAACGGGCATGCAATCAGTTACAAAATGTTTCTTTTCTTATGCCTTTGGGACAGTCGAGCCACTGTTAAACTTTACATCAAATATGACTCTCCACTAAGGTCTACATATATTCCAGAGACAAGCAATGAAATATTTATCCCTTTAGATGATGCCCAAAAGATACTTCTATCTCTTCTCCACATTAAATTAGGATTAGTAAAAAATTTTGTTACAGCAATGAGTGATGTAAATTCAAAAGGTTCCCAATACCTTCTAGGAAATTTCCAAATATTAGTGCAGCAAAATTTAAAGAGGAAGGATTTATAGTGACAAAATCAGGAAATTGTTCAAAGATATTGGGTTTGGAAAGGCACGCAATCCTACGGAATTAAATGTCTGTTTCTGCTTTCCAATAGTAGGTCTCCTTTCGTTCCTTCATAAAAGAATGGAGTATAGAACCTTTTATAAACTTACAAAGAAATAAATTGTCATATATTTTTGAAAATGCAGTTTCTGCATTGTCATTTAGAAGACTTTCCAGGAAATCTTGGGTCTGTAAGTGATGAGCAGGGTGGACGCTTCCTTAAAGACATTCAAAATATAGATAATAGTTACCAAGGTTTTTGGAATGAAAGTATGATGGCGGATCATTGTTGGATGTTATATAGCCATGAGCCAGACCAGATTCATTAAAGAAAATCAAACTAGCAATGTTTTTAAGAAATTCCAAGGTATATAGTAATAAAAATCAATACAGAAACTGAGAAATAAAAAAAAATTCTTTTATTTAAAAAATATATTTGAAAATCATATTTGGAATCAACAGAAAAAATGAATTCTGAAAAGCCAGCTTATGTCTGTGATGTTGACTAGTTATTTTTCAGTCTTGTCTCAAAATTCATGAATTTAGTTTAAAAATAAATTGGTATCGGTATATACTAAAGGTATCGTATCAGTGTAGAGAATTAAATTCAATCAAAATTTTTTATAGTTTTAAGGCAGATTAATCAATTTTTTTTTTTTTTTAGTAAAAGATTTTTTTTTATATGATAGTTGATAATTGATTTTAGGGAAATCTAAATTGGGTTGAAAAAAAAAATTTATACTTAGTATAAGCAAAATGTGAAGACGAAAGGAGAAAAAGTCGGATTTAATAAATAAAATCACAAACAGTAATGAAAACCTCTCAAGCACAGAAAACAAAACCAAATACTTGAGGCAAGTGCATTGTAATTAAAACAAAGGTTCAAATAGAATCAGGGGTATTCAGGGTAATAATAATAATAATAATAATAATAATAATAATAATAATAATAATAATAAAAAATAAAAAAATAATAGGGATATGTATATAGGACTCTATTTGAATGGATGATTGATTTATAATAAGAATTGGAAAAATGTAATTTATGAGAGATGTAGAGACAATTGGGAAAATTTAATGTTCATAAATTCAGCTAAGAGTGCGTGGAATGGGTGATTACATCGAAATGCATTTAATGGGTTATTAGAGAATAAAAAATAAAAAGAATCTTACAAATAATATGGACGGGTAAGAACTTATAAGCTCAGGATTCCACTATATGTTATAAAAGAAGTATTGTTTTATTTTTTATAACTGTTATATACCTTTCTAGGGTCTTATAATAAGGCAGAGAAGATTCGATGGTTCTTGATTGTCACTTTAGTAGCAAGTGGACTTCATAAAAGCAACGAGCATATTGCGAAATTGATACCTCCTTTTTCAACTATTTCAGAATTCAAGTAAACCAACAAACAGGAGAAGTAAAAATGATCTCATTCTTCACTTTCCTTTACTAAAGGTAGCCTACAATGTGAGTATGAGTTGGATTTATAAGTAATAGATTAGATAACTAATAGGATACCAATGTTATCCTAAACAGAACAAGTAAAACTTTTGTAATAATCTTTTAATTTATAGGAAAAATTTCTACGAGAGAGAGAGAGAGAGAGAGAGAGAGAGAGAGAGAGAGAGAGAGAGAGAGAGAGAGAGAGAGAGAGAGAGAGAGAGAGAGAGAGAGAGAGAGAGAGAGAGAGAGAGAGAGAGAGAGAGAGAGAGAGAGAGAGAGAGAGAGAGAGAGAGAGAGAGAGAGAGAGAGAGAGAGAGAGAGAGAGAGAGAGAGAGAGAGAGAGAGAGAGAGAGAGAGAGAGAGAGAGAGAGAGAGAGAGAGAGAGAGAGAGAGAGAGAGAGAGAGAGAGAGAGAGAGAGAGAGAGAGAGAGAGAGAGAGAGAGAGAGAGAGAGAGATAGAGAGAGAGAGAGAGAGAGAGAGAGAGAGAGAGAGAGAGAGAGAGAGAGAGAGAGAGAGAGAGAGAGAGAGAGAGAGAGAGAGAGAGAGAGAGAGAGAGAGAGAGAGAGAGAGAGAGAGAGAGAGAGAGAGAGAGAGAGAGAGAGAGAGAGAGAGAGAGAGAGAGAGAGAGAGAGAGAGAGAGAGAGAGAGAGAGAGAGAGAGAGAGAGAGAGAGAGAGAGAGAGAGAGAGAGAGAGAGAGAGAGAGAGAGAGAGAGAGAGAGTTTGTTTGTGATAAAGAATAAATTTATTTTTCTAATTATATGTCAGTTTTCACCTTTGATTTTTTTTATCCTCTTGCTTGAACAATCCCAAAAATTATCAACTATTAGACTCCACCGAAGGAACATCTGGGGTTTTAGAACTACTGCTCTCGTCTCTTAAATAAATCTGGTTTAGGTAAAAAAAAAAAAAAAAAGTCACTTATATGTTTCATAAATTAATAAAAACATCATACATTAGTAATTTCTTTAGTGGCAATACTTAAGCAAGGAACCAGATAAAAACAAATAGGATCCCTTTTGTTGGGGGGGGGGGCGGAATAAAAAATTTTCATCAGTTATAATTCATCAATTGGTGCTACTAAAAGTTTTCGGTGCGGTAAAACCCACCAAAAATTGAGTTGACTGAGCGAGTCGGTTAACGTAGCGTCACTGATCCCTAACATCAGTATCAGTAGATTTAAAATTACTGGTATGTTAAAATTTTGGTGTCACTCCATCCCTTATATATATATATATAATATATATATATATATATATATATATATATATATAATATATATATATATATATATATATATATATATATATATATATATATATATTATATATATATATATATATATATATATATATATATATATATATATATATATATATATATATATATATATATATATATATATATATATATTATATATATATATATATATATATATATATATATATATATATTATATATTATATATATATATATATATATATATATATATATATGACCACAGGGAAAGAACATATTAAATTTTTGCAAGTTTTACAGAACAATTTTAATTTTGGGTGTGCTGTAATAATATATTGCTCGTATCTTCGACCTCGACAGGTTGATTTCTATTTAAATTTCTCTGTGGTCTTCATATGCTGAAATATGAAACGGTTCTTTTAACTTAAGTAACTTTTTTTATTATTACGTTTGTTTTTAACTTGCACGAATTATAACCTATTTAGAAGTTAATTAAAATTTTTCTCCCAAATCAGCCGAGTCCTAAGTGTTAATTAACCAACTTTTTTCAATCTTCTTCTTAGGCTGTCATAGAATTTACAACAGATACCAACCAGAGCCAATATTTTCATGAAAAAACTAAATAATAATAATAATAATAATAATAATAATAATAATAATAATAATAATAATAATAATATAATAATAATAATAATGAATTAGTAGTAGTTATAGCTTATGAGTCATGAAATCAGGATTTTCGAATTTTAACTTCTGATTTCCTGGGTATATATATTTTATTTTTATCATGGTCAAAAAGATAACTCATTAGAATACACACAACAGAACCATAAACAATATCTGATAATATAATTTCTAAATTTCATCGAAAACTTTAACGAATATTAAATAATTGTACAAGTTACTAACCTGAACTTTCTGCCATTCTGATAAAATGTCAATAAAATACAATTTCTTGCTCATTCTTCGTGTTGACCAAACTCTGCCAGCAAGAGACACTGGAACATTGGCTGCTTCTCCTTTTTCTAAATATTCGTACTGAGAAATGAAATCTGCGGCTTGATGTGTAACACAAAATTTATGAGGGATAAATCTCCTGGCCAGCCTTGACTTTATTTTCAATGGAGTTAACCCTATACTTGAAATATCTTTCACCATCTCCTTCATTTTCATCACAAATTAATCTCTGAAATGATAAAAATAATGATGATGATAATAATAATAATAATTAGATTTTTATTCAGTAAAAATTACTAGACATAATATAATTAAATAAATAATAAATATTAAACTGAAATAGGTTTCTAAAGTGACAAATACTATCATATCACTTTAATAATAATCATAATCCCACTTGGGGATTCTAGGTATATTCTACCTAGAAAAGTTCCTCTCCTCGAATAGGTCAATGCCCGTGAGATGTGAACTTAAAAATAAAAAAAAATTAATAATAATAATAATAATAATAATAATAATAAACATACAGCGTTGCTGAAGCAATGCCTAACCCCAAAGGCTTAGGCTAGCGTAAACATTGTCATGTTTCGTCCTCCAAAATGACCAAATATATACTATAGATTTATTGCCAATGTAAAAATAACAATAAACAATTTTAATAATAATAAACATTTTTATAATAATAATAATAATAATAAATTGTTTATTATTTTAGCCACAAAAAGTGGAGGAGATTTTTTTTTCTTAAAAAGTAACAATAATAATATGATAAAAATGCTTATTATTATTTTAACCACTTATAAAAAAGTGTAGGAAATTTGTTTTTGTCTTAAAAAGTGACAAAAATAGTATTTACTATTTACTAAACAAAACTACTGTACTAAACATGTCATTAAATAATTATTTATGCAAAAATCTTACAAGCATTTTATGGTAAAACATAATTAAAGAACAAGTTTTCAATTCATTGAATATTTAAGAAAACTTACTGATAAAGTGTTACAGTTAAACTACCTATTAAACTTGTAATTGATAAATAATTATATACACAATATACTATACATGAGAAAAGATACCTGAAAGAAGGCTAGGAGGGAGGAGGGGTTAAAATTAATGTAACAAGAACTAGTAACGATATAGGAAACCAAATTTTCATATGAGAAACCAATAATAATGTAATGAAATTGCTTCATCTCAAACTTATATAAAAATTTATATATTGAAAATGCATAATCAGTTTCACATTCATATTAAAGAACTAGAATCATTTTGTACATTTAAAATAATAATAATAATAATAATACTAATACTAATAATAATAATAATATATATATATATATATACCTTTTTTTTTTTTTTTTTTACCTTCTCACCCCCTGACCACCCCATGTTGAGGCGGCCACACTTCGCTAATGAAGCTTCCTGCCGCAGTCGGTCTCGTCCAGAGATCCTTCAAAGAAGTGATGCCCCAGAAGATTTTGGGGCGAGAGTTGGAAGGACAGCGTAATAGAAAGTGTTTCACGGTCTCCGGGGCCATTCCGCATCTAGTACAGGTGGGAGATGCTGCCTGGTTTATTTTGAATTTGTGTTTGTAATGTTGTAGGTTTGGGTGGTGACCGCATCTCAATCTTGCAAGTGAGGTTTGTAAGTGTCTTGGGAGGTTGTTGAAGTCGGGGTTTATTTCGGGGGGGGGTCTGTTAAGGATGTTGTTTGGAGGTCTGTTGATCATGTATGAATGTGTTAGTTGAGTGTGTATATGTTTGGTTGTTGTGGTATTGGGGGGGGGGGGGGATGTGATTTAGGATCTGTTTGTAAAAGGCGCCGGTGGACGATGGAGGCTGTGTTAGTCTTTGTGGGGTAGGTTGGAGGAGAGTATTGTGACATGGGTGAGTGGGTAGGCGTGTTTTTGCGTAAAATTGGGTGCCTATCATTTCGAGGTGATTCCTTATGGGTAGTATTTTGGTTTCGTTGTGTAGGTGTTGTTGAGGGGTTGTGCGTGTGCAGCCGGTGATTGTGCGAAGGGCTTTATTTTGCATTATTTGGAGTGTCGTTAAGTTTTTGTCGGAGAGCAGAGGGTGCCAGACAGGGGAAGCGTAGTTAATGGTGGGGCGTATAAATTGTTTGTAGATTGCAATTGAGGTTTGTATGTTGTTGTGTATGTCTGTGTTGGCCACTGTTTTGAGGATGTTGAGTTTTCTGTTTGCGGCTGAGGTGGTATTTTGAATGTGCTTGGAGAAAGTGAGGCGAGTGTCAAATGTTAGGCCGAGGATCTTTGGGGT
This sequence comes from Armadillidium nasatum, assembly GCA_009176605.1. Taxonomy (NCBI): domain Eukaryota; kingdom Metazoa; phylum Arthropoda; class Malacostraca; order Isopoda; family Armadillidiidae; genus Armadillidium; species Armadillidium nasatum. The sequence continues at coordinate 80,023 of SEYY01000993.1, forward strand.
TTTGTTGAGGGGTATGGGGGTGTTGTTTAGTAGGACTTGTGGGTGGGTGTTGGATATGTGTTTGTCTGTTGTTAGGAGGGTTATGGAGGATTTGTTTGGGGATGCTGTCATCCTGTTTTCGACTAGCCAAGTTTGGAGTTGAGTTAGGTAGTCTTGAGTGAGTGATGTTGCGGTGGTGAGGTCTTCGTGAGTGGTGGCTATAGTTATGTCGTCGGCGTATGAGGTGATGCGGGTGAAAGTTGTTTGGGTGTGGAGGTCTGCTGTGTAAAGGTTGAATAGAGTTGGGGAGAGTATGGCTCCTTGGGGAACTCCATTCTTTATGTTGATGGTACGTGATTTATGGCCGTTTTGTTGTATTTGGGCGGTTCTTCCTGATAGGAAGTTGGATAGCCATTTCTTAGTATTTGTTGGGATGTTGGATTGGAGGATTTTATGGATAAGATTATGTCTTGGGACAGTATCGAAGGCTTTGTTTATGTCAATTGCTATTAATATAGTTTTGTGATATGGCTTATGGTTTAGTCCGTTTAATATAGGTTGGATGATGTTGGTAAGTGCAGTGGTGGTGGAGTGGTTGGGTTTGAACCCGTGTTGGAAGTTTTGTTGTGGGATGAATTGGAGGATAGAATTTAGGATTAGTTTTTCAAGAAGTTTTGAGATGGTGGATAATAGGGAGATTGGGCGGTATATATATATATATATATATATATATATAATATATATATATATATATATATATATATATATATATATATATATATATATATATATATATATATATATATATATATATATATATATATATATATAATCAATTCAATACCAAAAGTATTTTTCTTCAACTGCCATTTTCCAATTTTTCATTTTAATCTTCTGAACTCATGCTCTCAATTTGTCCACTCCTATTACGTAAATCCTAAAGTACATTCTTTTATTAGTTTTAAATCTTCTTATTCTTTGGAAACTAGAGTTGCCTCTTAACTTCAGCTTTCTGATCTGTTTCTTGTTGATATGGATAAGATTTCCCTCAGAGGTTGCCTCACTTTCTACACTTTAAAACTATTCTCCTATAAATCTTCCTCTCAAATTATTATCTTCCAAGTTCAAATTCTTATTATTTAAGTGCTTTTTCAGTCTCACCTGTGGACAATATGAATATTTTTCATTTCAACATGAACACTGTCTCTGAAATATCTTATCACAAAGGTTGCTAAAACAGGTTCTAGAAAATTAGAAAATCTGTTCTGGTTACACAATTTTTTCCTTTCTCAATTACTACAAATATACAATAGTCTCATTTGCCTTTGTTTGGAGTACAGTTCTAACATCTGAGAAGAAGGCTCCAGTTCCAATCGTCTTTTGGATAAAGTCGAGACTAATTGACATTTTTGTGATTCTCACTTATGAATTCAAACTCTTGTTTTCTAATGTGACTTTGGAGCTATATATCTTTTTTACTAATACCACATTGGTAGAAGTTCAAGAGAGATAACTATTTGCATTCCACCTCCTATGAGGCACTCTTGCATCACACTGGGTGCAACATCTCCACACAAGTTAGGTTGTTCATTGTGATACCTCTTCCTTTTCTCAGCTACCTCTGTTTTGTGAAATTCTCTTCCATCTTCTGATATTTCCTACCAAATATAATCTATTCATAGCATCAACATAAAAAAAAGAAAAGATTAAAATATAATTTTAATTCATTTATAGAACACTAGAAGCTATAGAAGCTATAGAAGCATTAATTTCATTATGAAAGTAATTCAGACTCATTTTTGGATTAAAATAAATTTATTTTCATTATTATTATTATCTATTATGGCTTACATTTATTACATTATATATATATATATATATATATATATATATATATATATATATATATATATATATATATATATATATATATATATATATATATATATATATATATATATATATATATATATAATTTCCACTTTGTCGAACACCTCATCTCTTGTTCTTAACTGAAACTCGGGTGTTTGAGTGAAGTGACAGCAAATCCTATTCTGCTTCCTCCTACTGTCCCTATCCTCAATTTTCAGCTAAAGGCGGATGATGCCCAACGATGTTGTCTGTTCTTGTGTCACTAACTAGAATTTTCTAAATTCTCTACTTTATGGCTTAAACTTTCTTGCAACCCTACAATGAAATTCACTTGCTCTGTCTACTTTATATACTAACTCGATGGAATATAAAAAATTCATTGACTACCTTAACTCCAAAATAGAACACATTCTTTCTTCTTTTTTCTCTGGAATAATCACTGTAGGGATTTCAACATTCACCACCGACAATGGCTTTCATCAAGTTTTCATGATCTAGTTTGAACTTGCCTACCACTTTTCTATCCAGAACAACCTTGAGCAGTTGGTGCATCTCCCTTCCCGTATTCATGATGATCCTAACATACTTGATCTTTTCCTAACTTCTTATCCTTCTCCTTACACTGTTAAACTCTTTCCTCCTCTGGGGTAATCCAGTTACCTTCTTATCCCTGTATCTTGTTCTGTCACTTCCTCATCTATCCACTCCTATGCTGATGAATCCACCCTTCATTACTCCTTTCATTTTTAAAGATGCCCCAGCAGCAGTTAATAGACTCAAGGGAAAGCCTTGGTAGCAAGCTGACCTCTGATCTATCTCGGGCTTCAAATTGGGGTAGAAAAACAACAACATTTTCAATGTCTCAAAAACTTAGTTCCTTCAAAGTTAAGTGTAGATCTTACAAACTGTTTATATGCTTTAGTGAAGGTGATTAACTAACTGCTGAAATTATTTTGTGAAAATATCCATAAGGTGTTTAATTTCCTTTTGCAGTTGTGTTTATGTTGAGAATAGGATTTGAGAAGGTAAAATGAGTGTAATAAGTGAGGCTGAGGATCTTTGGAAATTTTTTGATGGAAATAAGGATGTTATTTAAGTTTTACTTGGGGATTGGTGGAGAATTAATGTCTATCAGTGGTAACTAGGGTGATTGAGAAATTTTGGGGGGAGACTGTCATTTTGTTGGAGTTTAGTCAAGATTCCAGTTGTTGGATAGAAAACTGTGTGAGTGGTGGTGGCTGTAGGTATGGATGAGTTTTGTTCGGTTATGGATGTCATTGGAGTATTTTAATTTTGTTTCTGGTTTTTGTGGGATGGTTAAATTAGATATGAAAATGTTGAGAAAAAAAAAAAAAGAGGGAGATAGGAACACATTCTTAATTTTTGTTGGAGACTTGGGTTGTGTCATGAGGTAAAAATTGGACAAAGATTTTTGTAATTATTGGATATAGGGCAGCGATAATGAACCTTTAATGGTTGCCGGGTCACTTTAAGTACATCTAAAAATTTTAGAAACATAAATGGGTTATATACATATATTTATTAATATATTTTCAATGAGACTTGTTGCTGCTTTTAAGCAGCCAATGCTTTAATTTGAAATTCCTATATTGTCATCTTAATCTTAATGCAAGCAGCACTCGTATCCATATCGCTGCAATTCCTGGTAGTTGATTTTATATAGTACATGGATGGATGGGTTATAATTTGCACATGCACAAAAATTATCACAATCTAAATTAGCATGATCACAGAGAGATGAGTATACATTGACAACTGACAAACTGCAAAGAGAAAAACAATCAGATAACATACATGGGTGTATAAACTATTTCAGAAATGTTGTGATATTATTTAATTTTAATTGTTTTTTATAAATTTATCACCTCAATTGAACAAAACATTGTAAGACTAGCTGAGGAATGGACGGAAGAGTTGGAAACATCATACATTTGACAGTGTTGCATAATTTCTGAGAAATATCTCATTTAAAAAAAAAAAATCAATTTTCTGAGTTTCTTCCTTATATTGTGTTGTGAAAAGTTGGTGGCGAGTCTATTCGTGAACCGTGGGGCACTGGTATAGGGGAATGTAAAATTTTTTGTGCAAGGTTATGTCAGAGGACAGTGTCAGAAATTATGTTAATGTCGATGGCCATGTGTATAGTTCTATGGGATGGTTTTTTGTTGAGGATATTTATAATGTTGTGGGAGATGGAGGTTGAATGAGAATTCTTGAATTTATATTGAAAATGTAGGAACTGTATGAGTGATTGTATTTTTATATGTAAGAGTTTTTCTAAAAGTCTGAATTGGGAGAATAAAAAATAAATTGGGCAGTACGAAGAAGGGAGGTTTGGATCTTTCCTGCATTTTATTTTGGGTATTATTATAACTTTCTTCCATGTTGCAAGGATGAAGTTAAGTGTGTATGATTTGTTATATATTTTGATTAGGTATGTTGTAGCTGAGGGTCCAGACATGTTTTAAGAGTATGTTGTAGATGTTGCTAGGTTCAGTATTTGGGGAGTTTTTTGAGTGTTTTGATTCCTTGAGTAGTGTCTTGGATGGAAATTGAGAGTGTATGGATTGTATTTTAGCCATTTTTGTTTGAACTATCAAATTATTTCCGATTATTGAAGATAGGTTTATTGGAGATGCTTCAGTAGAACTATCTAGAATGTTGTTGTGCTATTTAGATAAGAAAAAAAAAAAAAGTTGTTTTCTTTTAATTGCCTCCCCAAGTTCTTTTATTGCTGTGGTCAGTTACTGTTTAGTAGGTATTCTTTGAATTTATTTAATTTGTTGGCTGAGATTTATATGTTTAGGACGTTTAATTGTGTGGTAAGATTAGCTGTTTGTTTTTTATATTGTTGAAGTTTATTTCTTTGCATTATATATATATATATATATATATATATATATATATATATATATATATATATATATATATATATATATATATATATATATATATATATATATATATATATATATATATATATATATTATATAATTTAATAAAAAATAAATTTAATTAAATTATATATATATATATATATAAATATATATATATATATATATATATATATATATATATATATATATATATATTATATATATATATATATATATATATATATATATATATATATATATATATATATATATATATATATATTAATGCAAAGAAATAAACTTTTAAATTAAACATTATTATATATATATATATATATATATATATATATATATATATATATATATATATATATATATATATATATATATATATATATATATATATGTGCGGCTCCGTAGCTCAGTCAATCGAGCACTCGTGATAGCAATCGAGAGGTCCAGGGTTCGAGGCCTGGCCGGAGCGGGAAATGTGAGCGATTTCTCCTTGCACATAGCTCCGAATGACTCAGTCGTTAAACGAGTACATCAGTGGAGTGCTCTTGCCACTGATGGGAATGATCTCCGGCATCCGCGATAGGCCTGGCCCAGCCAGCGGTATCCGCCGTGGGCCCTTGAAACCCAGGGATCTTCCTCGAAAGATCCCACTGACAGGACTTAGTCCTACCTGGGGGAAGGTGATGGTGATTATATATATATATATAGTATATATATATATATATATATATATATATATATATATATATATATATATATATATATATATATATATATATATATATATATATATATATAGGGACCAACTGGGGCTGGAAGTTTTCCGGGGCCGGGGTTGCCAAAAATTTGTAAAGAGGTTAAAAGCACTGAAATATTGCTTAAAAAAATTAGAAATAAATTTAATTGAGGTTTTTTTAATTATAAGAAAGGAGTAAAATAGCCAACATTCACTTAAATTAATGATTATATGCATTTTCTCCACAAAAAAAAAAAAATCAGAAAATTACAGATTTTGTATAATAAAAGTACAAAAATTTAAATTTTTTCTCTTTTTCTGATTCACAATAATGATTCAATAGGTTTTCATAGCTAAGACCCTAAGTTAAAGTTTGAAAAAATGTAAGATATAAAATTATCAATATAACCTGTATTTATACATATCATTGTTATTTTATTGCTATGTATCAAACTTGTATCATTTGGCTACATTATTTCATGATTATTATTTTGTTTATACTTTCAGTCAATATGGCTAAAAGATCAGCTTCAGCAGTATGGGAATACTTTACAATATTCCAGGATAGGCTCGAAATAGCTAAATGTAACATCTGCAGTCAGGAAATTGGAAGAAGATCTCCGGGTGCCACAAGTAAAAAATTTTAAACCAAATCTTTATGGGGGCTTCTAAAATCAAAACATGAAGATGACATTCACTAGCAGAAAAGGAGTGGTAAACAGAAACAGAAAAAGAAAAGAAAATATTTAAAAACAAGAAAAAAACTTTAATTTTCTTATATTTTGTTTGAAAATAAAATTTTATTATCTGACTGATTGAGCTGAAATTTTCAGGGTATATGCATTTTTTTCTCGAAGTTCTAAGTTCATTTTGAGCGTTTTTCTGAGTATATAACTGTTTGAAAGTTATATACTCATTCGGAACCAAAGTTGAAAAAAAAATGAATAGCGGGGTTAAACCACTGGTCCACATGAGCTGAAAGTTTAACTGAATAACCTTAGCCCCAATTTCTTGCATTAGTGGGAACATATTTTTGATATCATGTCTAGAAAAAAAGTTAAAAGCACTTGAAAAAACATTTGCAAAAATCATACCCTTTGGGAGAAAAAAATTATTTAAAAAAATGCTACCTATTAATTTTTTTATTTTTGGATATTGTTTAGAGGAGAGACAGGGCTACAACTTTTATTTAGTGCATTATTAAATGCTATTTGTTTGAAGCGCGATATTGGCTCTCAAACTTTAGGAATTTTTGAAATTTGGTCAAAAATGGACCTTTTTGAGAGGCTATATCTCTAAACCAACGAATCGCATCGAATAAAGTATATAGAAGAATTTGTTGCCCCATCCTTTTTCTACACACCCACCAAAAATAAGAAATGTTATATATATATATTAGGGATGGAGTGAAGTATCGGTATCGGCAAGTATCGGCATATTTTCCGATACCGGTATCGGTATCGGCCAAAAATTTATATAGGAGTAAAGTATCGGTAGTGGTATCGGTAGTAGTATCGGCAAGTATCGGCATATTTTCAGGTATCAGGTAGGTCGGCTTTGGGGAATTTTTAGGTATCGGTATCGGTAAAAATTTTGGTATCGCTCCATCTCTAATATATATATATATATATATATATATATATATATATATATATATATATATATATATATATATTTTTTTTTTTTTTGTCCAAAAAGGTATTTTAAAAAATGTAAAAAAAAAAAAATTCCTTCGATAGTTGGTCAGTTTTGGGCTTTAACATTTTTTCTGTAACTCTGGGAACAAAAGATTGTTTGAAGCTTTTGTAGCCAATAGAATTCTGAATATACAGTCGAAATTTCAGGTTATTCCAAAAAGTGGTTTGGCCCGAGCATTCATTTGAAAAAGAGGTCAAATTTCAAAAAAAAAAAAATTTTAAGTTATAGACTCAGAAAATGATAGAAATGAACTTTTTTTTCAGCGGAGAAAAAAGCTTTATACACTGAAAATTTCAGGAGAATCGGCTGAAAATTAAAGAAAAAATTGAAATTGGACTGTCCTCTTAAGTTTAATTTGCCATTTTGGCCCCGGCAGGCCAACCCCGTTTTTTTCTGATTTTTAGCCCGGGTTTGCCGTTGCCGTGATCGGGGCCCCGGTCCATATATATATATATATATATATATATATATATATATATATATATATATATATATATATATATATATATATATATATATATATATATATATATATATATATATATATATATATATAACAAATGAAAAATTGTATTAACTTACATATTGACAAGATATTCCAGTATTTGATATTTTAGGTTTTAAGAATCTGAAAAAAATAATAATAATAATAATAATAATAAATAATAATAATAATAATATTTGAAAAAATGAATTATGTCTTTTTATATGCTTTGCACAATTTTAAAATTCCTAGACACCATCCTAACAATTCTACATAAAACATTGTTTTTTAAGTAATCCTTTCTTTCATACACTCCATTTTGACATTTTCAAGAATATGACTACATGCTTAGTAAGGAAGCATAAATTTTTTAAAAAAATTAATACAAATTTATATAGGGCCATTCCCTGAAGGGTCGGTTCAATGATGATAAAGTAGTAATGCAACATTTGTTAAAATGATCCCATGCCTCTCGTTTTTTTCGTTTTTTTTTTCTAGTCTCATCTTCCAGATGTACAATGGGGGAAGGAGAATCACTTATTTATCTATTTTAATATTTCTATTTTTTATACATATTTCTGACATTAGAAATTTACTAATTACAATAATTCCTAATAAGCTATTGAAAAATATATGAAAAAATTCACCATTCAATGAATTATGAAAAAAGCATATATATATATATATATATATATATATATATATATATATATATATATATATATATATATATATATATATATATATATATATATATATATATATATATATATATATATATGAAGCTTACCGACTGAAAAAGTACTGACGTGCTGCATACTGAAAAGATGACTTATTGTTATGGTACCCACTGACCCACCAGAGATTGGCCATTTAAATGTATGGCTGTGACAATGTTTTGGTATGCCATGAGTTTATTTTGGTATGCCATATCGTATCGATGGTTTACCGGTCTGTCAGGAAATGGCCCTTATTATTATTGTTATCATTATTACCCAATAAACTTACCCAATAAGCATGTTCCTGGAGGACCCAAAAGATTCATGCCTTTGGATGCAATATTTAAACATATTGCAAAAAAATTTCATTGTATTACAGTTCAAGGAAATAAAAAGTTCCTGAAACACAAATCATAGAATTAATAAAATTTATTTAACATATTAAATAATCTCAAATTTTTAGCCAACAAAATAAATAGTAAGGAATAAAGAAAAAGTATAAAAATTAAAGCACAAATAAATTTTTTTTTTTTTTTTTTTTTTTTTTTACAGATTACCACAGCTCAAGGGCCAAGCCCTTCCTAGGAGGGAGCATAAATAAAAAAAAGAAAAACCAACTCAATCCTGCCTAACCAAATCTCTCAGGTGGGCACAGATGGAGGCCTTAAAGAGAGGAAGATTAAATACAGCAGGAAAAACAGATGATGACAGAGAGTTCCACAAAAGAGAAGTGGCTGGAAAGGAGGCACCACAACAGACAAGCCTGGGGTTTGCCATATTCACACAAAATTCATGTGAAAGCATGGCTCCCCTTGTGCTGAGAGAGTGACGCAATAGTGGTCAGGGTTGGTACCCAAAACCTAAACCAAAAATACCCAACTTTTTGGTTTTTTGGTCTCTAACTTCTAATTTTGACTTTTAAATTAATGTAAATGGAAGACCATAATAACCATGGGTTTCCTAGCCAGTATAATGAAGACAAAAAAATTTAATTTTATAATCTATGCATTAAAAATCTGAAAATTTAGTCCACTTTTGAACTGAAGGCAAATATTCAAGATTTGCACCCAAACATCCCTCCCCAGGCCCCAAACCCAAAAAATATGCAATGTTTCAAATCTAATGTAATACAAAATCAAAGGCCACATTATCCTTAGTGTTTCTCTGATAATTTATCAAGATAATAAAACAAAAAATTTGCAATTCCATAATTTTATATATTTTCATATATGGGTTGAAAACTAACAATTTATTCTTAAATTTTAAACAACGTAAATACTTGAATATACGTATTACATATTAAAATGTAATGTAATATTATGTATCAATAATCTGAATCAATATTATCTTTTGATCTCAAGTGACTGTAAATTCTTACAAGCATTTCAGTCTTTTCTCTTCCCAATCTATATCTCATTTTGCTATAAATCATCCCAAACATTGAAAAGAATCTTTTTATTGATCCTGAACTTGCTGGACAGGAATGTAACTTACACATAAACCAGGCAAAATTAACAGGCAATTTTTATGACTTTTGCTCTTTAAATCCTGCTAATTCCAACCAATTCCATTGAATAAATAGGAAGGAAAGCAGGTGTTGTCCTTTAGCTTAAATGCATTATAACCTGGCATAAATTCTTGATTGATTTCATTAAGCCACTCTTCCACCTCTTCCTCTTGGCTTCCTTCCAGTTTTCTTCCTAACAAAATTAACAAACATAAATAAAACAAAAAAATACAGCTCAGTAGCTGACCCAATGACGTGTTAAAACTTACATGTGATGTTGTCTGATACTCTAGGCTATGTAGACTTATGTAAAATTATGGCATATGAAATTTCAAACATTATTTTTAAGTTTAAAATTAATTAGTATTCTTATTGTAAAATTTTAATATTAATCGTAAGTTCATAAATGAAAATGACAAATGAGGAAATATATATAAATTATTTAATGTACTTCCATATTTTGGATGTTAAATTTGCCAAAAAGTGACATGGACTCATTGCCTTGCTAAACCTCTTCAGAATATCCATCTTTATATGGTATCAATTTCTCAGCAAGAATAAGGTCTTGCCAGATTTCTACTGCACTTCTATGATAACAATAAGTAGGATTATGATTAATGTAAATTTTGGATAAAATTTTACTCAAAATTTATTGCATCAGATTTTGTAGAGTGCATTCGTAATTTATTTAAATTTTATAATGTATATTACATAGAAATAGAGTTTGTGCTTTATAAGGGGTGTTTTAAATTTTAAATTGCAATTACCAGTATATTGTTATTTGTTAAATTATAACCAGATACAAAACCTATCTAATGCGCCTGCAACAATTTTTAATTGTTCTTGTAAGTTTATTGCTTCTCTTTGTACAGATAAATTGTTGATTAGTTTTCCAATTGAGGTATCAATTGAATTCATGTGCTCTCCTCTAATATCAATATACAGAGAGTGGTTTGACAGGTATGTCTATGGTGTCTAATTGAGAATTAAGTATCATTGGTGTAGCCATTGGTATCAGACCCCCTTCCTTCATCAACCATCCTTAAATTAAAGCAAATAATACTTTTCTTAATTTTATATGTATATTGTGTAAAAGCATAAAATAAAGTAGCAAATTAGATTTTGTATGTGAAGTAAGAAAAGTAAAAGGAAATTAGTTACTACAAGCTCTCAATTTTTATTTTAAGTCTTCAATGAGTTAGTGAATAAGTTGTTAAATTTGAGAGCATTATAAGTTTATAACTATCAGCATATTTAATTCATAAAAAATTAACAGTGGTTTAATCCAATACATATAGAAAAGTCTGTACTTATGTGTGGTTGGTAATGATTCCAAAAATACTTGTGAATTTCCACATGTGCTTTAATATTGATTTATGAGAGACATCCTTTTCAACAAAATTTAAAAAATGGGCTGAACATCCATATGTTATCAGCTTGGGGTATTCTCAGGGTTGGTGATTTTTTTTGATTTTTTTAAAAAAATCAAAAAAATCAAAAAATCAAAAAATGATTTTTTTGATTTTTTAAAAAAATAATAAAACTTTTTTTTTTTTATTTGTTTTATTTTGTAATATTTTTGATACATAATGACATAACAGATATATTAGTTCCTTCTTACTGTGTTGAAAAACTTTAAAGTAGTTTATATATTAGAAATATAACTTCTTTAATATTTGGTTCAAGATTTCATATAGGGTAATACAAGAATCTGATCTTCATTAATATAAATTTATCCAATATAGAACTGTTAGAGTTTAGAATTCCTAATATATATTCAATCAAATCTTCAACAAAATTTTATTGAGCTTTAATCTAATGCAATTTGAGGTTATAGACAAAAGAGAAAAAGAAAAGAAAATTCCTTTTAATTTTCAACCATTTAAATTTTTATACAACATTATAAGAAAACAAATATTCCTCTATATAAATTATAAAGAAAGAAAATTTAAGCACTTTTGATGCATAATCATTAATCCATAAATTAAATACATAACTTCCAAATTATATATATATATATATATATATATATATATATATATATATATATATATATATATATATATATATATATATATATATATATATATATATATATATTATATATATATATATATTATATATATATATATATATATATTTTTTTTTTTTTAACAATTTTTAATATTTTATAATCAGGAAATCTGAAACTAAAAAATAAATGTTTAAATAAGAAAGTTTGGAGATTTCTTGAATGACGATTTATATTAAAAAAGTATATAATAAACTGGCATCAGTATAATTTATAATCAGAAATTCATTTTTAAACTGTAGTTAAACTTTGCAGCAAAATTTAAGTTTCAGTTTCTCTCATATACAGCTTGGTTTTTAAATTTGTAACTTGTATCTTACAATTCTGTTGACATTAGCAGGAATGATTTTGTTCTACATCAAAAAGGTTTTCTGCAAAAATACACAAAAACCCCAAAACCCAGCTAGGTTGAGTTTTTGATGAAAAATCCAGGTTTTTGCCAATCCTGATGGTGGTGGAATGTGAGGTCAGTTCCAACATCAACTGCCATTGTAGTACTTATAGAAAAGATAGTGTACCAATGTCACATTGCAGAAACTGAGGTCAAGTGAGTTTGAAAGGAGCAGAAAGTTTATTAATCTTTTTAGTCTTAGATTCAACTTGGTCCAAATGAGAGTTTGGAACTAGAGCCCCCATGTGAGAACAATATTCTATATAAGGGCAAATAAGACCCTTATATAATTGGAGCAGCTGTTTGGAAGAAAAAAATTTCTCACAATCTGAAAAGTATTCCCAGATTCTTTGAAGTCACCTTAGCAACCATTGTGATATGACATTTCCAAGAAAGCTTATTGTTTATATTTTGACCAAGCATGTTAATGTTGTTTACAGGTAAGATGGGAGAGGTGTCGAAGGTTTTGGGAAAGTTGGGAGATGTTTTTGAGAGGGAGATGTGAAGAAGTTCATTTTTTAAAGTTGAATTTCACAAGGTTGAGGTGACCCCACCGGGAAATCCCATCCAGATCGGCAAGAAATAGAGTCAGAAAGTTGAAGACGAGAAGCAACTCTAGAAGCAAAAGAGGGAGTGGATTTGAAATGAGTGGAAGAATGGAGAATTGAGTCATTGGCATAAGAATGAATAGAGTTAGAAGTGGAGCTGAGAAGATTGTTGATGAAAAATAATAATAAAATTAGAGATCGAACAGAACCCTGAGGAACACCACGATTGACAGAAAAGGAGGAAGAGGTAGCTCCATTGACAAGTGCCAGAATGGAACAATCTTATAGAAAATTAGACATAAGTAAACAAAGTGAAGGTAAGTTTACCAGCTATATTTTGAGAATTTGAAGAAAGTCTTTACTTGTGGTAAACATTGAAATTGTGCATAAAGAGAAGTAGAAAAAAACATAATATGAAGCAGCCAAACAAAATTGTAAGTCTAGGGTCTGAATCAAAAAATCAGAAAGAGGAAAATTGTAAAATAAATAAAGGAGATATGCAAGAAAACCAATGATAGCAAGAAAGATTGTTAGTAATAAAAGGAATTAGAAAAAGAAAGAAAAAAAAACCAGAAGAAAAATCAAGATTAAGGTAAAACAAGAAATAGGTCCCAAAGTTAAAACACCCAGAAATCTTTGAAGAAATGGATAAATTGAATGAAAGAAATGAGTAAGATTAAGTATATTTTGTTGCAGAATTCGAAGAACTACATAAAAAGATGAAAAACCTACAAGAAATATAATGAATACAAGAAATAAGAAATAAAAAGAAAGAAAATTATAATTGCAAATGGCAGATGAAATTTCAAATAAATAAACAAAGAGAATAGTCTGGAAGGGTTGCTAGAAGATCAAGGGAAAACAGAGATTTTGTACGAATCATGATGGAAAATAGTACAAAGCATACTTTTAGTACTGGTAATGGAATGAAAATAGCAACTATCTATGGTTGCCAGCATTTAGTACAGAAATTTTAAGAACAGGCAAGTGTCAGTTTTACACTATAATACTGACAAGTTGTTAATGAGCTGACTCTGTTTTGCTCTGATACCAACAGTTTATAAGTAAACTGAGTCTAGTTTTTACTCTGATACTATAAAGTTGTCATAAGATTTGAGCTGAGTTTTCACTCTGATACAGTAAGGTGCTAATCAAGATTTGTAAAGATTAAAACAGTTTTTAAATATTACTTGCAAATTATTTGATATTTGTAAAAGATTATCTTAGTGAGGAGATTGAAACAAGAGCCTGGTAAGTATGTTATAATTAGAATTATTATATATATGATATATGTGACTAAATTTTATTGAAGAGATTGTCAACACAAAGAAAACTGTAATATTTTAGTAAATGGAAATAGATTTTCAAGCTATATTGCATAAATTTAGTCTCAATGTAGAAACTCATTTGATTAAAACAAATATATTTGGATATGATTTTTCCTATTTTAATTTTGGACTTTAAAAATTTGGTTAATGAATTAAGATACAAGTTTAAATATTTATACTGAGAACAGAACTCTTTTGAGTAATTTAAATTGACTTTTAGGGATCCTGCTTCTTACTATTAAGATTAGACCTCTATTGAGTTATTTGAATTAACTTTGATAAAATCCTGCATGTTACTACTAGGAACAGAACTCTTTTGAGTAATTTAAATTAACTTTGAGGGAATCCTGCTTGTTACTACTACAAACAGAACTATTTTGAGTAATTTAAATTAATTTTGGAGGAATCCTGCTTGTTACTACTAAGAACAGAACTCTTTTGAGTAATTTAAATTAACTTTGATAACATTCTGCTTCTTACTATTGAAATTAGAACTCTTTCGAGTAATTTAAATTAACTTTGATAAAAGACTGCTTACTACAACTAAGATTTGAACTCTACTGAGTATATTATATTAAATTGACTTTGATAAAATCCTGCCTGTTGATAATTCACAAAACTTTATTCAGGAAATGGTACATTACAGGTTTAAAGTTTAAAAGTAGGTCCTATACTACTAAATTCAATAATAATCTTATTATAATATTGTGACTGTCCAGTTCTCTGAAAAGGG
>SEYY01000993.1:100000-102265 GCA_009176605.1 Armadillidium nasatum
AATGGCTTCCAATGAAAAAAATGTAGATTTTTCAAATTAAAAATTATGCAGAGGTACTGTTCAAATAAATACCTTTTAAAAAATGTCATTTTTTTACTTGATTCTATGTCAAAAAGCTGATAATCTACAGGCTACCACTCATGTTCTAGGCCCGTGTATGTTTTGCCACCTTTGTTTTTGTTAATTTTATTAATATTTTTCATTAATATTTAAATTTTTTTTGGGCATTTGATTTATTTAATTAAATTAAAAAAATTGTCACTTTTAGGCAAAAAGTGTTCTTATCATGAGTTATGAGATGTATGCTATAGGTAAACAAAATGTGTCGAAAATAATGGCTTCCAATGAAAAAAATGTAGATTTTTCAAATTAAAAATTATGCAGAGGTACTGTTCAAATAAATACCTTTTAAAAAATGTCATTTTTTTACTTGATTCTATGTCAAAAAGCTGATAATCTACAGGCTACCACTCATGTTCTAGGCCCATGTATGTTTTGCCACCTTTGGGTATAGTACAGCAGTTGATGTCGCTTTTGTTTTGACAATTCTCTGGAGTATCACGGTAATAAGAACATTGGAAAATAGAGATAGTTAGAAGCCACAAAGGCCTATTGAGACTGTCCCAGTCCAAACAAATAATAATATCAATGCACGAAAGACTTAGGTCTTTCCTATCCTTAGTTATCAGTTCATTCCTGCAAAGAAAAAAATAAAACTAAGCCCAATTATACATGCAATATTCAATGAAACCATCACCCACTACAGAAAAACTGCATGTTAGGCTTAAGTCATAGGTTGATCTTAAAATTCATATATACCACCAATTTGTCTTAGACAAGATATACTATGTGAGTATTGATGATTTTCACATTAGATTAGATGACATGTATATAGTGTGACTTTAAAACCTGCATGTACTTTAAATTATTATATTGGAGTGGACCATTTTCATGAATATATATATATATATATATATATATATATATATATAATAATATATATATATATATATATATATATATATATATATATATATATAATATATATATATATATATTGTTTATAATTTTTTAGTTCATGGTTGGAAATGAATATCTTTTAAACCATAATGTTTGCAAATGAAATTTATACGCAAATTAATTTAAGTTTTACTGAATATTTTTTTGGTAATAGTTTAACCCATGAGTCTGTATTTTATGCTGAAATGTAGTGCACATATCATATTTAAGAGCAGAAAACAAAAAATGGTTTACTCTGAATAGTGAAGCATTGTTTTTTGACTGGCTTTTGTTTTCATAAAATACTTGAATACCAGGTTGCCATATTTGTATATATATAGACCATTCATTATAATGAGCATTTTTTTTTTAGTTGAGAGAGTTTTTGCCAGGTTAGGCCTATTAGCTGGTCATAGGCATAGATTCATCCTTCAAGTGAAGGTTAGGTTAAGTCGAACTTGTTTGTTTTATCAGCTCATAAGGTCTAACAAACTATTTTGACTTAGCCTAACCTTGACATGAATGGTAAATCTATGCCTACTGCCTTATAATAGACCTAACCTGACTAACGCTGTCTCTCAACTAAAAAAAAAAAGACAAAAATTACTATAACAAATGGTGTGAGGACAATTATGGTAGTTAAAAAATAATTGTTTTACCGTATAGGGGTCAACTTTTTTTTTTTTACTTTACTTTACTTTATTTAATACACTTAAATGTATATGCAAAGTATTTTAGCATATTTTTTGTCCTTATATTTTCAATACAGAAAAAAATGTATTACATTTTTTTATTTTAAATTTAGCATAGCTACAAATAGGAAATGATCTGAATTCAAGTATATTCAGTAAATAAAAGTATGGAAAATGATTTTTTTATATTAAAAATATCAAAAACCTGGGAAATTTTTATAAAAAGCTAACAATTACGATGATCTAACAAGTCATCTGCATTTGAAGTCGAATTGTCCTTTGACTGTCTGTTAACTAGGTTGTTACATAAGTATGGTAATAAAATTCAAGACATGTTATAGCTACTTTGAAATTAAAAAAAAAAAAAAAAAAAAAATAGCAATTTCTGGTAACTTAATAATACTAAATATAATATATATATATACTATATATATAATATATATATATATATATATATATATATATATATATATATATATAATATATATATATATATATATATATATATATATATATATTTGGGATGTAGCGATACCAAAGTTTTTAACGATACTGATACCTGAAAATATACTGA
>SEYY01000993.1:104865-107365 GCA_009176605.1 Armadillidium nasatum
ACTCTTTCTCCTCTGGGTTCTCGATCACCCTATTCTGATCTTTCCTGTCTCTTCAAGTCTTCCGCAAGAACGGCCCCGCCATCGCGAGGAGACGTTTCTGGCATTTCGGTGCCACAACTGTCTGACTTGCGGTCGTCTTTCTTTTTTCATGAACGATTTGTTTCCTGGGGGGTCCCTCGGAGTGTGCTGAGAGCATAACTTAGGTTATCTCTCTGGCATGGATTTGTACATTCATATTCTTCCCTCCACTAAACCTAATTAAACCTTGTTTAACTCTGCTTGTTTCTTGCTATCCGCAGGGATGCTGCTTCAGGGACTACCGTCGTTTCAAACTCCAGAATTCATGATCTATATTTCATCCGGAATCGTGAAAATCTTATCTTCGAGTACTAAAACTCTTCCGTCGCAAATGCAATAATCTTCTGCTCCTCTTCCTCTCGCCCTCTGGCATTTTGCAAAAAAATTCAACGAACTTTGCTTCTCCCTTTCCCTCCTCTAGTATCTTCTGACGGTACACTGCCGTTTGCCTTCTTAAAGCTGACTTCGCTCAAACTTTTGCCTTAAATTCAACTTAGGCAATTCGAACTCTTCCTCCTTCACCCCTCTAACTCATTTATGCCTAAAATTAAATTTTTCTAAAGACGTCATTGCTCTCTCTGAGCTTAACACTAAGAAGCGTATGGTCTGATGGTATCCCTCCTGTGGTTCTCAAACTTGTGCTTCTGAGCTTGCACCCTGCCTTGGTAAACTATTTCGTCTATGTCTTTCTACTTCAACCTTCCCTTCTTGCTGGAAATGTGCGCTCATTCAATCTGTGCCGAAGAAGGTGACCCCTCTCAACCCTCTAACTACCGTCCAATTTCTTTGGTCTCCTTTCTCTCTAAAGTTCTCGAATCCATCCTTAACCGGAAGATTTGGAAAATCTCAATTCTTCTAATCTTATCTCAGATCGCCAGTATAGCTTCGCGCTCTACTGGTGATCTTCTTCCCTTCTCTCTGACTCTTAGTCCTCCGCTTCGGCATTTCGGTGAATTTTTTGCTGTAGCGCTGGACATATCGAAAGCTTTCGATAGAGTCTGGCACAAAGCTTTGATTTCCAAACTTCCCTCTTTCGGAATCTATCCTTCTCTCTGTGACCTTCTCTCTGATGATTTCTATAGCAGCTGTTGTAGACGGCCACCGTTCATCCTATAAATCTATTAATAGTGGTGTTCCTCAAGGATCTGTCCTATCCCCAACACTTTTTCTGTTTTTCATTATGACCTTCTCTCTATTACTTCATTCCTATCCACTCCTATGCTGATGACTCCACCCTTCATTACTCTTTTCATTTTGAAAGACGCCCCTCCCAGCAACAGTTAATAGAGGCAAGGAGGGTGGCCTTGAGCAACTAACCTCTAATCTATCTCTCATTTCCAATTGGGGCAAAGAACATGTCGTTTTCAATGCCTCAAAAACTCAATTCCTCCATCTCTCTACTCGACACAATCTTCCACACAACTACGATTCTTCTTCGAAAACACACAATCAAACCTTCATCTCTCCTTAATATTCTCGGTGTTTCTTTTTTTCGTGATCTTTCTTGGAAAGATTACATTACCTCTCTTTCTAAACAAGCTTCTAAGAGGTTGGGTGTTCTGAGGCGCCTTCAGTATTTCTTCACACCACCCCAGTTGCTTGCTCTGTATAGGGGTGTTGTTCGCCCCTGTATGGAGTATGCGTCACACATCTGGGGTGGTTCCACACACACAGCTCTCCTGGAAAAGGTGGAGTCTAGAGCTTTTCGCCTTATCAATTCTCCTGCTCTCACTAATTCTCTCCAATCTCTTTCTGCCGTCGAAATGTTGCATCACTCTCTCTCTACTATCGCTATTACAATGGACACTGCTCTTCTGAACTCTCTCGTCGCATACCTCCTCCATTAAGAAGGGCTCGTGCGATCGTCTTTCTACACAGTCTCATCCTTTCTCTGTCCAACTCTCTGACCCCAGACTTAACCTCTATGCTCAATCTTACATTTACTCTACTGGTAAAGTCTGGAACACACTTCCTTCATCTATTTTCCCAACTACCTATGACTTAAGCACCTTTAAACGCCGTGTATCAGGTCATGTCGGCCTTTAATTTGACCATGTTTCCGACTTTCCTCCCAACTCTGGTGGAACAATGGTAGGCCTCTGGCCTTTGCCCACCAGAGGAGAAATAAAAAAATATATATATATATATATATATATATATATATATATATATATATATATATATATATATATATATATATATATATATATATATATATATATATATATATATATATATATATATATATATATAGGCACAAGCTCAAATGGGGAAACTCTCTCTGAAAAAAAAATGGAAAATACCCCAAATCGTAGAAAAGGAAAAGTGATCGACAATATCATCATCACTCACGGGTCGGGGGGTACGGGGGGCAGAGCCCCCCTGTAGACATATGCTGGGTATAACACCCAATTTAAGTTTT
>SEYY01000993.1:112365-117115 GCA_009176605.1 Armadillidium nasatum
AACCCTTAGGAACACCATATTTAATTATTAGATTTAAAGAATGAAAGTGGTCCTCTGCAACAACATCCATAGAACGAACAGAAAAAAAAATCAGAGACAAGACAACTGAGAGAAGGATTGAATCCGAAAGAGGGAAGTTTAGAAATCAAAGCTTTATTCCAGACTCTATCTAGCCCTTCAATATATCCAGCTCGAAGGCAAAAAGTTAACCGAAATGCAGAAGAGCAAAGACCAAGATTCAGAGAGAAGTGTTTCTTCCGACAGCATAACGGCGATCAGAGATAAGATTTAAGAAATGAGATATTTCTAAATTTTTCCTGTTATGCATAGGTTCGAAAACTTTAGAAAGAACGGAGGTTTAAAGAAATAGGACGGTATTTGGAGAGTTGAGAAGGTTCCCCCTCCTTCTGCGCAGTAAAGGGAGAAGGATTAGAATATATATATATATATATATATATATATATATATATATATATATATATATATATATATATATATATATATATATATATATATATATATATATATATATATATATATATATATATATATATATATATATATATATATATATATATATATATATATATATATATATATATATATATATATATATATATATATATATATATATAATTAAACCGCACACAAAAAATTAAAACACAAATTTAAAAACAGAGCGAGGTTTTCGAAGGAACAACCGTCCTTCCTCTTTCAGGCTCAAGTTTAGAGTATTAAACTTGAGCCTGAAAGAGGAAGGACGGTTGTTCCTTCGAAAGACTCGCTGTTATTAAATTTGTGTTTTAATTTCCTGTGGGGTTTTAATTGTATAAAAACTAAATAAAAAAAAAAAAAAAAAATATATATATATATATATATATATATATATATATATATATATATATATATATATATATATATATATATATATATATATATATATATATATATATATATATATATATATATATATATATATATATATATATATATATATATATAGTATATATATGTTCAGGTGGCCGGAGGGCTACCGAATTCCACCGAAGTTGGAAAAACTCTATCCTGATCGATGAAGGCCGACATGTTCAGATACACGGAGTTTGAAAATTTGCAAATCAAAGGAAGTTGGGAAAACAGATAAATTGAGTGTGCTTCAGACTTTACCATTGGAACATTGAGCATAGTGTTTAAGTTTTGAGTCTGAGAGTTGGACAAATAAAGGATGAAACTGTGTAGAAAGTTGTGTCGCACAAACTCTTCTCAATGGAAAAACTATGCGATGAGAGAGTTCAGAAGAGCAGTGTCTGATGTAACAGCAATAGTATGGAGAGAGTGGAACAACAATTCGACGAGCAGAAAATGATTGGAAAGAGTTAGAAAGAGCAGGAGAGCTGATGACACGAAAAGCCCTAGGCTCCACCTTCTGAAGGTGAGCTGTATGTGTAGAAGCACCTCAAATGTGTGAAGCATACTCCATTCAGACTAACAACACCCCTTTAGAGAGAAAGCAAATGAGGTGACGTGAAGAAATTCTGAAGGCTCCACAGAGCACACAACCACTTAGAAGCTTGTTTAGAAAGAGAAATAATGTAATCTTTCCAAGAAAGATCACCAGAAAAAATTCACCGACATTTTAAAAGCAGAAGAAAGTTTGAGTTGTGTGTTTTCAAAGAACATATCATAGTTGTGTGAAAGATTGTGTCGAGTGAAGCCAAGGAGGAAGTGAGTTTTTGAGGCACTGAAGACAACCCTGTTATCACTGTCCAAATTTGAAATACGAAAAAGATCAGAGGTTAATTGCTCCAAGGCTACCCTTCTCGAGTCTATTAACTGCTGTTTGGAGGGATGTCTTACAAACTGAAAGGAATAATAATGGGTGGAGTCATCAGCATTGGATTTTATAGGAAATGAAGTAATAGAAAAAAGATCATTAATGAAAAGTAGAAAAGTGTTGCGGATAGAACAGAACCCTGAGGAACACCACTATTAATAGACTTAAAGGAAGACCAGTGGCTGTCTACAACAGCTGCCATAGGACGACCGGAAAGGAAATCAGAGAGATCACAGAGAGAAGGATAGATACCTAAAGAGGAAAGTTTAGAAATCAATGTTTTGTGCCAGACTCTATCGAATGTTTTCGATATGTCTAGCGCCACAGCAAAAGATTCACCGAAATTCCGAAGATCGGAGGACCAAGAGTCAGAGAGAAAGGAAAGATCACAAGTAGAGGGTTTCTTACGAAAGTCATATTTGCAATAAGAGTTAAGATTGGAAGAATTGAGATGTTTCCAAATCTTCCTGTTGAGGATAGATTCGAAAACTTTAGAGAGAACGGAGACCAAAGAAATTGGACAATAGTTGGAGGGTTGAGAGGGGTCCCACTTCTTCGGCATAGGCTGAATTTTTTTTTTTTTTTTTTTTTTTACACATCACCACCACTCACGGGCAAAGCCCTATTCAAGGAGGGGGTGTTAAAAGAATAAAAATGAAAGTAAATAGAGTACAAAGTCCAGAAAATAAAAACCACCCCTACAGTACCCACCTAACGCAAATTTCTCAGGTGGGCGCAGACGCGGGCTTTAAAGAAATTGAGATTAAATGCAGAGGGAAATACAGAAGATGGAAGAGAGTTCCACAAAACAGAGGTGGCAGGAAAGAAAGAGGCACCACAGCGGACAAGCCTGGAGTTGCCTATGTCCACGCAAAATTGATGCGCGGACATTGCATCCCTTGTGCTGCGAAGACGCCGTAAAGGTGGAGGTACACGGGTGGATAGTTCCCTCGAGCATTTGCCACTGTATAACCTATAGAAAAGTGACAAGGCACCAACATCACTTCTCAAAGATAAAGAATCAAGAGAATTAGAAAGAGCGGGACAGTTTATAAGTCTTTTAGCCTTTGACTCAACCCTATCCAAAAGACGGGTGAAACCTGAGCCACCCCAGATATGAGAGCAGTACTCCATACAAGGGAGTATAATTGGAGTAACTGCGAAAGGATGGTCGAAGTAGAAAAAGAAAGACGAAATAGTTTATCAAAACAGGGTCCAAACCACAGGAGGAATATCATCGAGACCGTACGTCTCATTCGTATTAAGCTCAGAGAGTGCAAAAATGATGTCTTTAGATGAAATAATAATTTTTGGCATAGATGAGTTAGAGGGGGTTAAGGAGGAGGAATAGCTCCGGAATAATCTAAAGTTGAATTAGAGGCAAAAATTTGAGCGAAGAATTCAGCTTTAGAAGAAGATAAAACAGTTGTGCAGTCTGAAGATACTAAAAGAGGGAAAGAGGAAGAAACAAAGTGAGAATTGACATTTTTTGCTAAATGCCAGAAATAACCTGAGGAAGAGGAACCAGAAAGATTGTAGCATTTTCTACAAAGAAAATTTTAAGTGTTACGAATGATAGATTCTGCACGATTCCTTGATGAAATATAAGTTTCATACGTTTCTTGAGTTTGAAGACGACGGTAATCCTTGAGGGCAGCATCTCAGGGGCACACAGAGCGAGAACAAGAGGAGTTAAACTAATGTTTGTTAGGTTTAGTAAAAGGGAAAGAAAATGGAATGTACTCTTCCATACCAGAGAGAATCACCTCGTTCATGAATTCAGCAATCCGAGGGACCCCTCCCACGGAAGCAATAATCATTCCACGGGAAATCGAAGAAGTACGTTACGACCGCAAGTCCGACCAGCTTGCGCCACCGAAATGCCACAAACGTTTCCTTTTAGTAGAAGGGGAGTCTCTCATGCGGAAAACTTGAAGAGATAGAAGAGGATACAGAGATAAGAAGGTGATCGAAGGAACCCAGAGGAGGAAAGAGTTAACAGTATAAAGAGAAGGATTAGAGGTTAGAAAATATTCTAAAATTTTAGGTTCATCTTCAAGACGAAAAGAGATACGAATAGGAAACTGCCCCAACTGCTCAAGGTCGTTTTAGCTAGCGAAATGGTAGGTACGTTCACCAACTTTATCATGAGCACTAGAAGAAAGCCATTGGCGGTGGTGAACATTGAAATCACCTAATATAATGATTTCAGAGAAAGGAAAAGAAGAGAGAATGTGCTCTATTTTAAAGTTTACATAGTCGGAGAATTTAAGATAGTCTGTAGAATTAGGAGATAAAAAAAAAGAAATGAATTTAGTCGCAGAATTGCAAGAGGTCCTAAACCGAAAGGTTTAAAATTAGGAAGACTCCAAATTAGAGAAACAAGAACAAACAACAACGTTTCTCACGTATAAGCAGCATCTACCTTTCGCTGAAATCGAGGATCAAACAGTAGGAGGAAGCAGAAAGGGGTTTCTATCAGAACGATCAAACATCTGAGTTTCTGTCAAGAATAAGAGGTGAGGTCTAGCAAAAGTAAGGTGATGTTCAACAAAGTGGAAATTGGATTGAAGACAGCCAATGTTGCAGAAATAAATGGTAAAAACAGACAGAGCATGCGGAACAGCCAGCTGCAAATTTATGGTGGCACCAACCCATTCGCCGGAGGCCACCAAATGCCCTTTCCACTCATATGCTAATTACTTCTTCCCACATAGCTGTTTTCAGGATATAATATAGCTATAATTTGAGTTCTACGCCATTATAACACCTAATTTTCTCTTTAAAATTAATTTTCAGTTTTTGAACTTTACGGTGTTATTATTCCATTTTATTTTATTTAATTTTTTCCTCCTTTAATTAAAGCCTATTTAATGTTCTGCAGTAAATTTATATTATTTTTCGAGACACAGAAGT
>SEYY01000993.1:117215-119715 GCA_009176605.1 Armadillidium nasatum
TCAAATTCTGTGTTATCATACAGTTTCTAAATTACAAGAGATAAAGCAAAAATATTTAATATCTGAAATGTACGTGTCATTTAAAACTTTAAACCCTTCCTGGATCGTTCCTCTATCTGCTACGGTTGAGGAGATATAGGCCCCCAAATTTTACAATTTTCTTTCGAATTCTCAGAAAGTACGACAAACCACCTTGGTATGTATGTCGGCCTTTAACTCAAAAACGGCAATATGTAGAAGAACCTGGATTACAAATTTGGAATCAGGGGTCCCAAATCCTTATGTACCTAGAATATCAAGCCGATCTATTTATTGAGACGAAAGTTATAAGAATTTTAAAAATTACACAAACTTTGATCGGAATATTTCTTCAGAAGGTAAAATGGTTTCACAGGCTTTCACCTATTAAAACTTAAGAGACTCGACCCATACTCAACTGAAACCGAAATTACATTTTTGAACTCATTTTTACAGGCGTTTAAGTAACACAAGAGGGTCGACTTCCGTAGGAATTGAGAAATTTTCTCAATTTTTGCTAATATTTATTTTTTAGCATTTTCATGGAGGTAAGACAATAGAACTTATTTTTGATCGCCTACCTCCTAGAAAATGAGAAAAAAAAATTCAACTTTTCGATTTTATGAGCAAGTTTTTTTTCAAACTTTAAAAAACGGTAAGTACATTTTACGATATTTTGAAGTTCATTTTCGAAATGAAAAAGTCATTATAGGGTAAAACCAATCATGGGCCACCATTTTTGCCTCTTGTTACTTCTCGCTATCTGCTACGGTTATTGAGATATTAACTGATTAATAAATCTTAGGCTTTACTTCTAGCCTCTAGCTTCTCACCCTTTCTCTGCCCAACTCTCTGACCCCAGACTTAACCGCTATGCTCTATATATATATATATATATATATATATATATATATATATATATATATATATATATATATATATATATATATATATATATATATATATATATATATATATATATATATATATATATATATATATATATATATATATATATATATATACACCTTCATCTATTTTCCAACTTTCTATGACTTATACACCTTCAAACGTCGTGTATCAGGTCATGTTGGTCTTTTAATTTGACCATGTTCCCGACTTCCCCCCTAACTCTAGTAGAATTTTAGTAGGTCTCTGGCCTTTGCCCTATATAAATAATATATATATATATATATATATATATATATATATATATAATATATATATATATATATATATATATATATATATATATATATATATATATATATATATATATATATATATATATATATATATATATATATATATAACTTCCTAAATCTTTTGTTATATCAATTTATTTAAAATTTGGGATAATAATTATTGATAGAAAAAGCCTATCTATAATCATATATAACGCTCATATATATATATATATATATATATATATATATATATATATATATATATATATATATATATATATATATATATATATATATATATATATATATATATATATATATATATATATATATATATATTAATAACTAGTAATAATAAATACCAAACTCTTTCATTTTATGAGTTAGAGACTTTGGCGCCATAATTTTATCTGCAAGACATTTAAGGCTCGAATTACCTACATACGTGGAGTCTCATTTTGCACGTTTCATGCAGTTGGTTATATAGACGAAGTACCCGTAATCAACGCATTGGAATATGTACCTTAAATTCTAAAGGTTTATACGAGAAAATTTAATATATGATTCTAATCTATTTATAGATATTTTTCAGCCACATTTCCGATTTTTAAAATGAGTTTTTAACTACGTTCCCATAACACCCTACATATTCCAGTCCTCAGAATGTCGTTGCGTAAGAATGTATGTATGTGTATGTATGTATGTATGTATGTATGTATGTATGTATGTATGTATGTATGTATGTATGTATGTATGTATGAGACTGAGAATTCGATCAGCATTTGCTGACTCGGAACAGGTCAGATTTAGTTGAGCCCGAAGGAGAATCCAACAATAAGTATCAAATGTATCGTAAATTCTTTTATACCTTTTCTTCTAGCTATGTCTTTGCTGATATATAATTATTTAATTTATATTTGTAGAAATTTAACGTGTACAGAAATGATAAATTCAACGGCATGTTCGACTAGCTTGACTGTGACAAAAGTCTTATACTATACATTTAGATGTATTTTGTGAAAGGACATTCGATAACTATTTTTTTTTTTTTAAATCAAAATCTAAAATTTCAGATATATCTCAAGCAAGAAAATTTTCTAAAATTATAGTCAAAGAATAATTAAAACAAATTTACTATATAATATTACTCTGATTAATTATCAGAAATAGGGCAACCCATTAAATTATATGTTTAGACTAAGTCTTGCTGAACAGTTATGACATTAGTTTTTTTTTTTTTTCCTTCAAAAGGTGAACCACTGAAACAAAGGACAAAGTAGTTTAAGATCAGCCAA
>SEYY01000993.1:124715-127215 GCA_009176605.1 Armadillidium nasatum
AAGCTAAAATATTTTTTTTTATATATATATATATATTCAAATTAGAATGTTTCCATTATCTGGTTTCCAAGATATTCTTCTTGTAATGTAGTTTTTTCATCCAGTATATTTCCTTCATCAAAGGAAGATTCTTCAACTGCAATTCCACATGTAACAATAGTTAAACTGATTCTATGATCAGGTTAATATTTACAATTCTCTTTACTATAATTTGACTCTATTTTTACATTACGTTTTAGACTCTTTTTGCTTTGTAAAGTATGATTTAATTTGAAATTCTGTATATGCCGTCAGAAGTAAATTTTTATACCCCTCTTCTGGAGGGTATCCATGTGAGGTTTTTGGAAGGATTTTTACCAGGTACGTCCTAACTGGAATAATACCAGTCAATTTCAGTAAAATTCTTAGTATACTTAATGTCTTAAATTTTAAAGTTTACTTGGATCGTCTTTATTTCTACTTTATATATATATATATATATATATATATATATATATATATATATAATATATATATATATATATATAAATATATATATATTATATAAATATATATATAATCAAATTACCAATTCAAAAAATAATCCGATGGTAGAATTAAAGGGTGATGTAAGCCGAAAAGGATGAAATAATAATAATAATAATATTTTTTAAGTGTAAATGTACAGGGACCCCCACAGCTCACTGGAGTGCGGCTATACCGTGTCAAGAAAATAACAGGGAAATCTCTAAACAAAACGGAAGACGAACAGGAAGGAAAGATCAGATTTTGTATGAAATGTTCAGGGTCAACAGGAAGGAAAAAACACGATCACTACGAAAGCTGGCAGATTCGGATAGGATATGTGCCAAGTAGTGTCGGAGAGGGATATGGAGTAGATCAGGAAAGTATTGGCGTAGAAGGGCGGAGGCGGACTGGCAGTCCACGAAGAGCTGAACCAACGAAAAAGAGAGCAACAGGCGGAGCAAAACGGGCAAGATGGAGGAGCTTCACGAGCCATAAAGAAGCCATGAGTAAAGTTGGCATGGCCAAGAGTCCCAAGACGCAATCGAGTCAGGAAGACCTCCAGGAGGCGATTTCGTCGACACTAAGAAGACTACTGGCCAATGATGGGTTTAACGGTCGGAAGTTTGGAGTCACGAGTATCCTCCTCCCAGCAAGTTTGCTAGCCAGAAAGGAAACCCAGACGCACGGAAACATAAATATCCGTAGCAGGAAAAAAAAAAGTGGCCCAAACGAACAGCAGAAGGGAAGTATTGGGCATTTGACACTCTATGAGAAGCAGCATGCCAGGCCACTCTATCGGACCTGTTCGTTTCCAGGAACACCGACATGGGAAGGGACCCAACACAGCGCAATTCTTTTCTTTTTCGCACAGGAAGAACCGATGCACTTTTGAGTGGCAGA
Organism: Armadillidium nasatum; assembly: GCA_009176605.1. Lineage (NCBI taxonomy): Eukaryota > Metazoa > Arthropoda > Malacostraca > Isopoda > Armadillidiidae > Armadillidium > Armadillidium nasatum. The sequence goes on from SEYY01000993.1 coordinate 126,123, forward strand.
TACCAAAGGGTTTCGATTCGAATGGTAAAGCTGCACTTGGAGAGTGCTTTTTTGAATATGAAAAGATGGTAAAGTTACCCTCGGGTTCGATGTGACAGATTCTGTCAACAGTCAAGAATACTTCTATCAATTTTGCCGAGAAAACAGACGAATAAGATGGAAGGGAGTGAAACGCAGCTGAGGTCCCCACACCGTCATTCGTTTTGGAATCATCAGGGTACACTGATATGGAGTCGCTGTGAAAGTCCGGTGGCGCAGAAAGGAATCTCTCAACTCAACCGATAGTTCTTCTGCCTTAGGAGGAGAGAGGATCCCAGCTCAAACAGCAGGAAGCGGACACACCCACAGCAAAGAAGCGGAGCTGAAATCAAATTTCATGACCTTCCGTAGACGGAGGCCAAGAAAAGCAAACCTGAAAGTCACAACTCCTGCAAAAGGCCTTTAAGAAGAAACGAGATGGACGCTTTCGATGAGAGTGGTTAAGACCGATGAATGAGGAACCTGAATACGGAGAAACAGAGAACACATGAGTTGTTCCCTCTGCAGGAAAAAGGGCATCACCCTGGCCTCTACCTCCTTATAATAAAAATAATAATAAAAATAATAATAAAAATAATAATAATAATAATAATAATAAAGCTAATAATAAAATAATAATAATAATAATAATAATAATAATAATAATAATAATAATAATAATAATAATAATAATTCGAAAATCTAAAAACTCTTTTGGAAATAGAAAGGTAAATAAATATCAAGTGATGCTAAAATAAAGCTGAAGAACTTCTAAAATAATAATAATAATAATAATAATAATAATAATAATAATAATTCGAAAATCTAAAAACTCTTTTGGAAATAGAAAGGTAAATAAATATCAAGTGATGCTAAAATAAAGCTGAAGAACTTCTAAAATAATAATAATAATAATAATAATAATAATAATAATAATAATAATAATAATAATAATAATAATAAATAGATGTGTCAAAGTCATTTAACATAAAATTTGTTCTTCGTATTTAAAAAAAAAAAAAAATAATAATAATTCCAATCTCTAAATTCCTTTATAGGAAGTTCCTCTTAAACT
>SEYY01000993.1:132215-134715 GCA_009176605.1 Armadillidium nasatum
ATCTTGAGCAGACGCTGTCAGTATACAATAGTGTTCTTGTATTTCAGCTGAACGAAAATGAAAGAAAAAACGTATTAATTGACAACTACAATAGATCTTAGGCTTAAGAAAGACTAGTGTTCTGAAGAGGAAATTAGGGTAACATTTTGATCATCAAAATTTATAATTATAAGAAAAGTTCTTCCTACTGAAATATATATATATATATATATATATATATATATATATATATATATATATATATATATATATATATATATATATATATATATATATATATATATATATATATATATATATATATATATATATATATATATATATATATATATATATATATATATATATATGTAAAAGGAAATTCAAATATTTTTAATATTTTGTGTCATTCATTATTGCAATTTCTTTGCCTACGATAGGATTTGTCCATTCATCGTTTCTGAAACACGGGACATTTTTTAATTTTTTTTTTTTTTTTTTTTTTTTTTTTTTTTTTTTTTTTCTTAAACCTTTTAATATTTCTCTTTTGGACGAAGAGACCGACACAAATGCATTTCTCAGTTAAAAGAAAAAAAACATGTGAATAGCATGCAAAAACACGTCTTTATAATAATTGCTTCTAAATTGGTTAATGATCATGAATTAAAATTTTGAAATTTTGGTGTTTTTTTTTTTACTGCAAATGTTTTTCTCCCTTTTACTTTAAATGCACATTGACTTAACAAAAGAAAGAAAGAAAAAAATAATGGAAAGGAAGGAAAAAGGAAAGTAAAGAAAGAAAATAGGAAAAGAAAAACCGTATAAAAGGAAAAAAGAAAAAAGAGAATAAGAAAAAAGAAAGAAGAAATAAAAAGAAGAAAAATAAAGAAAAATAATGGAAAAAGGAAAAAGAAAGAAGTAGTAGAAAAAGAAGAAGATATATATATATATATATATATATATATATATATATATATATATATATTATATATATATATATATATATATATATATATATATATATATATAATATATATATATATATATATATATATATATATATATTATCAAGAAATACTTCAAAGATGATGTCTCAAGTGTTGATTAGTAGTCTGAAGGACGAAAAGGTGAACTTACTCTAAATTACCATAAAATTCTCCGAAAAAATGACCTCAAAATACCCAATGGCAGTTTATCAGTCAAGATACGAACATACAAACACACAAACTCTCCGTAGCATTCTGAACTTTCTCAAAACTGCAAGTGTTTCAGTTTTTCCTTCTCCATCATTCATCAGTTGTAATCTTGCGTTCATGGAGGGAGTTTGTGTCACTGCTACATAAATTCTGACACGTGATGTATTGTGTAGTGTTAAATGTTTAGTGTAAATATTTGACCAAAATAGTTTGGTCATATTGGCATATAGTTTATAGTAGTGTAAATTATGTCAGTAGTGTGATCACAAATTTTGTTATACCTTCTAGAATTCTACTATTTACATACAATTAATAGTCATACTGTGAGCTGAATACGCATTACGTGTTATTATTATTATTATTATTATTATTATTATTATTATTATTATTATTATTATTATTATTATTATTATTATTATTATTAAAACGGTTTCAGACGTGTTGATTTTATAATGGTGTCAAATATTGTTTACATTTACATTATTGAAGCAAATTTCAAATATAAAAATGTTGATAACCTTTTAAATAGACGGAAAGTTTATCAGTGAAATAAGATTCAAACATTTTGAATAAGCTTTTATATTGAATAAATACTCCAAAATAAGTAAAATATCTCAAATTAGAGAGAGAGAGAGAAACATTTTTAGAAATGTTTTGAAGTTGTAAACCTTCTTTGAGATTCTAAACATTCCTTCAGCAAAGGTTTAAAACATTAAAATTGATCCTTAAGGTCATTATTTAAAAGGATAGGAATGAAAATTAATTATGTAATAGACTGAATGACTTCAAGAAAATAGTTGTAGATTTCCCAATTTTCATTTTACAATGGGTAATAAATTGTTGTCTTCAAGAACCAACAAAAGTCTTTCCAACAATGTTGAAAGCAAAAATGGCCGAGTTAAGAAAAGAGGTATGTTATATTTATTTATTTATTTTATTTTATTTTATTTTTTATTTTTTTATTTATTTTATTTTATTTTATTTAATTACATTCATTCATTTTCTTTGTAATTAATTTTTTGTTACTACTAATAGTAAATGTTAAAGAGAAAATTATACAGTTAATTTCTGACATCTACTTCAGTAAAACCTTGATATATATATATATATATATATATATATATATATATATATATATATATATATATATATATATATATATATATATATAATATATATTATATATATATATATATATATATATATTATATATATATATAATAATATATTATAAGGAAAGGAGGGTTTCGGTTTTGTGGTTTTGGTTTTCTGTCAAAATGATCGAACCTTTTTAGCCTTTATAACAGAAAAACGTCGCAGATTTT
>SEYY01000993.1:137215-139715 GCA_009176605.1 Armadillidium nasatum
TATGAAATAAGTAAACCACGAGAGATGGATTATAAATTAAATTAAATAAATGTTCGTTAAAAATATAGAAAATCTTTTAGATATTTCGTTGCATGGAAATTTGCACAATGTTGCAAGGCTTTTGGGTAATGTTGTAAGATAATTACGTAAAATATTACAGAGAAACTGGTGTAATTATAACATAAGGGAGATGAAAGATAATCTGTTAATGGAAGATAAAATTTGAAATCAAAACAGGATAAATATTGAATGAAGATATTTAAAGATCACAAGAACAAGTAGAAAAGATTACAGAGTGTACCAATTGCACTGGAAGTTATTTTTATGTTAGAACAGTAATTTTTACCTCTATAGAAAAAAAAAGATCAGATTATGATTAAAAAGGTAGAAAGAAGTCTACTTTCTATAGCATAAGATTTCATTTGATATTACTATTTTCTCATTCTGTACAAAATAGGAAACTGACCTGCGAGATCCTAACCACCACTTACATATTACTGTATATAAAGACGAATCCGTCTGATAGAAAGAAATTGAAAATAATAATAATAATAATAATAATAATAATATAATAATAATAATAATAATAATGTTTTTAATTTGTTTTAGCTATTACTAACACCTAGTTTGTTTGCATCGAACTCCCCTGTAGCGATATATATATATATATATATATATATATATATATATATATATATATATATATATATATATATATATATATATATATATATATATATATATATATATATATATATATATATATATATATATATATATATATATATATATATGAGTATATGTAAGCTGTCTCTAAGTAAATCGCATTTTGGTTGACCTTCAAGAAGTCAGGTATGACCGTATGAATGATCTTGCGATTATATAATTTTTTTTTTAATTTTGTAAGATAATCTTATTTTCTGCTGCAGTTTATAATAATAATAATAATAATAATAATAAAAAATAATAATAATAATAATAATAATAATAATAATATAATAATAATAAAATATAATAATAATAAAATATATTATAATATTATATTTATATATATATATATATATATATATATATATATATATATATATATATATATATATATATATATATATATATATATATATATATATATATATATATATATTTTAAATATTTTATTATTATTATATTATTATATATTATATTATTATATTATTATATATTATTATTATATATTATTTATTTATAAATAAATAATATATAAAATATAAATTTAATTTTACTTTTATTTAAAAAAAATAAATATTAATTTGGTGAAGCTATAATATTGGTAATTCTTACAAAATGTTAAAAAGGCTTAAAAAAAAAAAACTTAATAATAATAATAATAATAATAATAATAAAAATAATAATAATAATAATAATAATAATAATAATAATAAAAATAATAATAATAATAATAATAATAATAATAATAATAATAATAATAATAATAATAATAATAATAATAATAATAATAATAATAATAATAATATAAAAAAGTAAACATTGGTTCGTGAAATGATTAAAATAATATCTTCATACTTGTTAGTGTCTTTAAACGTTTTTCATTTACCCAGATTTTAAAATCGTTTTTTTTCCTTTTTTTTTTTTTTGTATATTTACACTTAATAACGATTTTTGTTCGGCTTTAATTAAGGAGAGTTTTCTTACCATCGGTCAGACGAGAAATTTTTTTTTTTTTTAAATGTGAAACCAAACATCCTGAAACTCTGCCAAGGAAATTGGATGCTCAAGTTTTGGTTCCTTTAATTCAGCGCAAAGCATTATCATTCATGCCCACACTCACATTCTCACACACACACACACACACACATATATACATATATATATATATATATATATATATATATATATATATATATATATATAATATATATATATATATATATATATATATATATATATATATATATATATATATATATATATATATATATATATATATATTATTTTTATTAGCATTTTTTTTATTTTGACGCAATGCACAAGGCCACAAGCTTACATCATTCATACATTTTTAATGGTTATCCTGGTCTATTATTTAGTACTGTTACTCGCTCGCTCGCAACGTCCTTGTCTCTATCAGTCAGTGGTCAAACGCGGAAAGATTTTCTTCATTGCTCATTCTTTTCGAGGGTTGTCTGGAAAGGTATTTTCCATTTCTAGGAAGTGGCTTCTTGTATATTTAGACTTCAAGGGTATAGTATACTGGTCCTTATTTAGTTTAGATTTAATATTTGTTTTGGCATCTCTGTAGGCTATAGATAAAAGGTTAGGCAATAATGGATAATAATGTTTAGATAAATTTAAACCTAAATTTTTAGACTAAAAAATGATTTTTATAACGATTTAAAAAAAAATTTTTTATCATTTAAGTTTTGCTTCACATCTTATTTATTTATTTATTTATTTATTTATTTATTTATTTATTCATTTATTTCTTCATTTATTTATTTAT
>SEYY01000993.1:144715-147215 GCA_009176605.1 Armadillidium nasatum
GAGGGCTTTCTAAATTTAACAGTAGCCTACATATAAGATTGAGCATAGCGGTTAAATCTGGGGTCAGAGAGATGAACAGAGAAAGGATGAGAGCGTGTAGAAAGGCGAATCGCACGAGTACAATCGCACAAAGTACGATCTATACAACTACAGAGTTCACATAAACAGTTTACATTCTAATGTCGTAAAAAAGGAGAGAAAAAAGAGATAAAAGATATGAGATATACGGTATAAAAGATATATAGAGATATAAGAGATAAAAGTATAATAAGAGTAATGCAGCAGTGTGAATGGGTAAAAAATAGTTTGGACAAAGTTAATGAGAGTGGAAGAATTGACTAGTCCAAAAGACCGAGACTCAACCTAATCCAGATAAACAGTGTATGTGTGGGAATACCCCAGATATTTAATGACCTAAAATTAACATTACAAAGTTAAAGTTCTTTTCTGAAGTCAACATAAAAATTGCTTTTTAATTTGATTTTTAAAAAAATTTCGCATGACTATATATATATATATATATATATATATATATATATATATATATATATATATATATATATATATATATATATATATATATATATATATATATATATATATATATATATATATAATTCAAAAATTACCTCATCATTATTAACATTTTCCTCTTTTAGTTATGTTTATTTCAGTAAAGTATTTGTAATTTGTGAGTTCATTTTTGAACTGGTACGTTATTTGAAAAGAAAATTGTACAATGGCAAGATTTTCAACTTAATGTTCTAACATAATGACGAAACATTATTGCTTTCTCAAAAATAAAAATGCAAAAAACAGATTCGAAATACAAATTTCCAAATTTGACCAACAATTGATAAGAAAACCTTGAAAATTTTGACTTTTGAAGGAATTTTTGTTTTAAGATTTTTAAGTGATTTTGAAAGATTTTGGAAAATTTTTCGCAAAGATTTTCAAAAATATTTTTTGAAATATTTTTAAAGATACATAATTTGATAAAATTCAAAAACAGCTGGAAAAACATTTTTTTTTTTTTTTATCTTCTACAAATAATTCAAATTACCAAGATATTTCGAAATGGAAATTTCTCGTCAGTTCTATAAAGGTATATAAATATATTTTATAATATTTAACTAATAATTATTTAATATTTAACTAATATTTTCCTAATATTTCATCTATTATCTGAAATTTAACTTATGCCGAAAGAAAGAATTAAAGAATTAAGACTAATAAATTTGTTTAAAAATATAAGAAAAATACCCGTTAGTGGGAATGGAATTTTTTTTTAATAATCATTATAATAATAATAATAATAATAATAATAATAATAATAATAATAATAATAATAATAATAATAATAATAATAATCAATAATATTATAATAATAATAATAATAGCAATAATAATAATAATATATAATAATAATATGATAATAATAATAATGATAAACAATACTTATAATTATAAAAATGATAATATTATACATAAATTATATTATTATTAGTCACAAGTAATTTTCAGGCATTACGAAAAACTTTTTGAGACAAAATCATTTTTATTCGTCGACACAAACATTTTTTTTTTATAGTTTTCGATTTATTAATTTTTTAATGCATACAATAAATGAAAGGTAAATAAATATGTCTTATAACACACAAGATCAAGAAGATCGATATTGACTTTTAGACATTCTACAGTTAATCTAATTATAAGTTTTATAATTGTATATATATATATATATATATATATATATATATATATATATATATATATATATATATATATATATATATATATATATATATATATATATATATATATATATATATATATATATATATATATATATATATATATATATATATATATATATATATATATATATATATATATATATATATATATATATATATATATATATATATATATATATATATATATATATATATATATATATATATATATATATATATATATATATATATATATATATATATATATATATATATATATAAAACCGGATAAATCCTATGCCCAATCAAAATTTATTCAAAACTTTATGCTTATATTTCATAAAGTTAATTGTTATCTTCATGCTTCATATGAACGCCCTTAAATGTTATCTCAAAAATAATCATAGATTTGAATATATATATTTAATTTCTTTTGCAAATGCTGTTTATATGTAGCTGTATAATTTGCTTAATGGTAGCTAAATTTTTAGTAGTAGTGGTACTAGTAGTAGATATTGTAATAGTAGTACAGAGCAGCTTTCAGCTGCTTTATCCAATATGTTATTTTCATTATAATTGCTGTTATTTTTCTGATATTGTTTAATTATTCATTTGTTATTTCTAAAACACTGAATGAGTTTCTTACAAATTCGTCGCTAATATAAGGCTAATCCAAAAGAGCGATTTTATTCTGTCCTTCTAAGTTATAGGTTCTAGATTTTCTAGACTAATTTATTATACATAAAAACCTATTTCAATAATCC
>SEYY01000993.1:157215-159715 GCA_009176605.1 Armadillidium nasatum
ATTCATTTGCTTCTGTTTATTTATCTCCTAATTCTACTAACTACTTATATTCCCTGACTATCTAAACTCCAAAATAGAGCACATTCTCTCTTGTTCTCCTGTCTCTGAAATCATCATATTTGGTGATTTCAATGTTCACCACCACCAATGGCTTTCTTCTAGTTCTCATGATACAGCTGGTGAACGAACCTTCTTTTTCGCTATCTAAATCGACCTATAGCAGTTGGTGCAGCTCTCTACTTGTATCCCTTCGAGATGAACCTAACATTTTAGACCTTTTTCTAACTTTTAATCCTTTCCTTATAATGTTAAACTCTTTCCTCCTCTGGGTTCTTCCGATCACCTTCTTATCTCTCTTTATCCTCTCCTATCTCTTCAAGTCTTCCTCAGAATAGATTCCCTTCTATTGAAAGGAAACGTTTGTGGCATTTCGGTGCTGCAAGCTGGTCGGACATGCGGTACTTCTTAGATTTCCCGTGGAATGTTTATTGCTTCCTTGGGACGGGTCCTTCGGAATGTGCAGAACGCATTACCGAGGTGATTCTCTCTGACATGGTCTCGTACATTCCATATTCTTTCCCTTCTACTAAACCTAACAAACCTTAGTTTAACTCTGCTTGTTTTCGTGCTATTCAGCGCATGGATGTTGCCTATATGGATAACCGTCTTCTTCAAACTTCAGAAACTCACCCAACTTATGTTTCATACCGGAATCGCGCAAACTCTATCCTTCTTAACACCAAAAACTCTTATTCTCCGCAGAAAATTAAATAAACTTTCTGGCTTCTCTTACGCTCTTTCTGGCATTTTGCAAAAATATATCAACTCTAACATTGCTTTTTCCTCTTTCCTTCCTCTAGTATCTTCCGACGGCACAACTGCTCTTTTACTTTCTTCTAAAACTGAACTCTTCGAGGAAATTTTTGCCTCTAATTCAACTTTAGACGATTCCTAAGATATTCCTCCTCCTTCAGCCCCCTCTAACACATTTATGCCTAAAATTGTAATTTCTTCTAAAGACGTCATTCCTACTCTCTTTGAGTTAAATACTAAGATGGCGTATGGTCCTGATGGTATTCCTCCTGTATGCGGTACTCAAAACTTGTGTTTCCGAGTTTACATCCTGCCTTTGTAAGCAATATCGTCTCTGTCTTTCTATTTCAACCTTCCCTTTTTGCTGGAAACATGCGCTCATTTAGCCTGTGCCGAAGAAGGGAAATCCCTCTCAGCCCTCCACCTATGATGCTGACCTCACTTTCTTTCTAAAGTTTTCGAATCTATCCTTAACAGGAAGGTTTAGAAATATATTCTAATCTTATCTCTGATCGCCAGTATGACTTTTATCTTTTTTCTCTGACACTTGGTCCTCTGCTCTTCGCCCTTTGGGTGAATCCTTGCTATCGCGCTGGACATATAGAAATCTTTCGATAGAGTCTGGCACAAAACTTAGATTTCTAAACTTCCCTCTATCAGTATCTATCCTTCTCTCTGCGATATTCTTTCTAATTTCCCTTCTGGTAGTCCTATAGCAGCTGTTGTAGACATCCACCGCTCTTCCTTTAAATTTAGTAATATTGGTGTCCTCAGGATTTTGTCCTATCCCCAATACTTTTTCTACTTTTCATTAGGGACCTTCCCTATGTTACTTCATCTCCTTTCCACTACTATGCTGATGACTTCCCCATTCATTACTCCTTTAAGTTTGAAAGTCATCCCTCCCAACAGCAGTTAACAGACTCGAGGAGGATGACCTTGGAGAAACTAACCTCAGATTTTTCACATATTTCAAATTGGGGAAGGGAAAGCATGGTTGTTTTAAAAGCCTCAAAAGCTCAGTTTTTCTATCTCTCCTCTTGACACAATCTTCCTCATAATTATATCTTCTTCGAAAACAGATAAACTCAAACGTACATCTGTTCTTAATATTCTCGGTGTATCTTTTTTTCGTGATCTTTCTTGGAAAGATCATATTACTTCTCTTTCCAATCAACCTTCTAAGAGGTTGGGTTTTCTGAGGCGCCTTCATAATTTCTTCACGCCATCCCTGTTTCTTGCTCTCTATGGCTGTCGTTCCCCAAGGTTATGGAGTATGCTTCACATATCTGGCGGTGGTTCCACTCATACAGCTCTCCCTGAGAAGGTAGAATCTAGAGTTTTTCGTCTCACCAACTCTCCCTTTCTTACTAACTCTCCAATTTCTTTCTGCCTGTCGAATTGTTGCATCACTCTCTCTATACTACAGCTATTACACCGAACACTGCTCCTCTGATCTCATAAATCCTCCAATACCCTTTTCTACACAATCTCATCTTTTCTCTGTCCAACTCTCAGACCCCAGACTTAACCGCTATGCTCAATCTTACATATGCTCTACTGGTAAAGTCTGTAACACACTCCCTTTATCTGTTTTCCCAACTTCCTTCGAATTGCACACTTTCAAGCGCCGTGTATCTGAACGCGTTGGCCTCTAATGACCAAGAAAGGACATTTACAACTTCGG
>SEYY01000993.1:174715-177215 GCA_009176605.1 Armadillidium nasatum
TCATTTGGAATTTATTTCTTGGGTTTCAATGTTTCAGATATCAAGAATTCTTATGAGATGATTTGGACAAACAAACACAAAATAAACAGATTTATACATGTTGCAAATAGAGACCCTCCTCCAGGAGTCGAATACATTGATTGTTGCGAAGAAGATCGAATATCATTTTTCACTTAGGGCGATGATTCGGCAATACACAAAATGCAAAAAACATACTTTAAAAATATTATAATAATACTACTAATAATAATAATAATAATAATAATAATAATTAAATAATAATAATAATAATAATAATAATAATAATAATAATAATAATAATAATAATAATAATAATAATAATAATAATAATAATAATAATAATAATAATAATAATATAATATATAATAATAAAATAATAATAATAATAATAATAATAATAATAATAATAATATATATAATAATAATAATAATAATAATAATAATAATAATAATAATAATATAATAATAATAATAATAATAATAATAATAATAATAATAATAATAACAATAATAATGTTAACTTTGAAGTCGAAACAGAGAGCTCTCATTCAAACGATTTCAACACGTTGTTGCTAAGCGTATTCCTGACCCTCCAATTTTATTTTTAAAAAGTTTTCATTCCTATCAAAACACATGCATATATATATATATATATATATATATATATATATATATATATATATATATATATATATATATATATATATATATATATATATATATATATATATATATATATATATATATATATATATATATATATATATATATATATATATATATATATATATATATATATATATATATATATATATATATATATATATATATATATATATATATATATATATATATATATATATATATATATATATATATATATATATATATATATATATATATATATATATATATATATATATATATATATATATATATATATATATATATATATATATATATATATATATATATATATATATATATATATATATATATATATATATATATATATATATATATATATATATATATATATATATATATATATATATATTAACCAATAATGGACAAAGGCCAAATGAAAATTAGAATCAGGGCAAGATTAAAATCAACAGGTCCCGATACACTGCTATATATATACTATATATATATATATATATATATATATATATATATATATATATATATATATATATATATATATATATATATATATATATATATATATATATAATATATATATATATATAACAGCCTGTAATACGTCCTTAAATATGTGGAATTAATTCACTTTTTTTTCTGTATTAATTCAAATATGTCGTGTTGATTTTAGCATAAAAGATTTAATAGAAGTTTTTTTCCCTTTTAAGTAAAACTTTTTTTTTTGAGATGTTTTTTTTATTATTATTTTTATTTTTTTTATTATTATATATTATATTAATTAATTATAGATATATATATATATATATATATATATATATATATATATATATATATATATATATATATATATATATATATATATATATATATATATATATATATATATATATATATATATATATATATATATATATATATATATATATATAAAATTTTAAAAGTGTCTTCTCAGGAATTGATCCAGAGCTCCTGCGTCCTATAAACGATATGTATGGGTATAAATATATGAGTGTGTGCGCATATACCAGAGTCAAATGTATTTAGAAGTTAAAAACTTTTCAGCAAGTTTACGTGAATATGATCAAAAAAAAATTTCCATTTTAATTTATATTAAAATTTTTTTTTAAAATTTTCGTTTCTTATTTTCTGCTTCACTAAATTTGAAAACCATATTTAACGGAAGGTATTAAAAAATTAAAAAATCTTAACATTATATATTAAAATAATTATTAAATATTTAATAAAAATAAAAATCAATAATAAAAAACTGAGTTAAATATCCCTTGTTGATATTTTTAAGAATCATTTAGTTTTACAACTGTGGTATTGAAAAAATATTAGTACCTTACAATTGTGAATGAAATCTAGCAGTACATTAGTGTTTAGAGTTTAAAGCTGCCATATATAAAAAAAATGTTCAGTTTATTTAATTTAGAACATAAATATTTTTTTTTATAATCAGGAAACCAGTTCCAAATTAAAGGCCACAATGCTCCTGTAATGGGCACTTGAAAATGTAGTTTTAAGCAAATTAAGTAAATGTATTTCTACATTTTCATTTTTCTAAAACAAAAATAAAAATTTTTTGAGGTAAAAAAATGTTTATTAACTATTTATAAAGGCAATATTATTATTATTTATTATTATTATTATTATTATTATTATTATTATTATATTATATATTATATTATCATTATTATTATTATTATTATTATTATTATTATTATTATTATTATTATTATTATTATTATTATTATTCTATTTTATTTATTATTATTATTTTATTATTATTATTATTATTATTATTATTATT
>SEYY01000993.1:184715-187215 GCA_009176605.1 Armadillidium nasatum
TTATTATTTTTTTTTTTTTTTTTACCAACTTATTGACTTATGATTCTTCTTGGAAAGGTTAAAAAAAAATTTTAAAGTTGAATGATTTTGAGCATTTGTGGTTCTCTCTTTCATTTATAATCAAATTATTAAGACTACGTTAGCTCCTTACCTCTTATATAGAGGGAAAAAGAGAGATTTTATAGTGCAGAATAGTGGATCAAGTTTCTGTTTTTCTTAGTGTTGTGTTTGTAGTTATTTTATTTAGTCGTGGAAATATTATTCTATATTTTTGCTTCTTCTTCTTCTTCTTCTTTTTTGAACACGGGGAGTTAACAATTCCAGTGACACTTGAAATAGCAATACACATTTTTATTATATATATTTCTATTTATTACTCTTGAGTTATGTTCACTCTTTTTTAATATTTATTATTATAAATAATAAATATAATAAATATATATTTCTATATATTCTAATACTTTACTTCTGTTATTCTACCAGAATTCCCTCTAGCACTCTGTTAATTCTCTTTTACTTCAGAAGCATCATTCCCATACCTTCATATTCTCTAGATTCAAGTATGTTTTAGGCTATAAGTTTATATTTTTATTTAAAAATACTTGCCACTTTAAGGGCATTAAAATAAGCACATTATTTTCATTTTAACCTTTCAATATGGAGTGGTTGCATTGTATTTGCTAAAATTAGAAATAACACTTAAATGATATATGTTACTTACACATTAGTAATAATTGACAAAAATAATGTGATAAAACACGAAACATTTTAAATTTGTATAAAATCACATTTTTTTCAAAGTCAGTCATCTACGTCCTCAAAAAAAACTGTTTAAATATCCATTTAATTTTTTTTTCTCCTAATATCTTTCAAAAGCTTTTAATTTTTAAGAGAATTTTCATTTATCGGAGGATAAAAAATGCATACTTTTTAATTATAATATTTGTGAAACAAACTAATTACAAACAATGCATAAAGCTAAAGAGTCGGAGTGAAACAAAAAATAAAGAAATAAATTTCCGGTTTTCCCAGCAACTCATATATATATATATATATATATATATATATATATATATATATATATATATATATATATATATATATATATATATATATATATATATATATATATATATATATATATATATATATATATATATATATATATATATATATATATATATATATATATATATATATATATATATATATATATATATATATATATATATATATATATATATATATATATATATATATATATATATATATATATATATATATATATATATATATATATATATATATATATATATATATATATTATTATTATTATTATTTAAAATACAAATTTAAACGGTTATCTTAAAGTAAAGGTAAAAAATAATATAATAATAATAATAATAAAAATATATTATAATAATAATAATAATAATAATAATAATAATAATAATAATAATAATAATAATAATAATAATAATAATTGTAATAATAATAATAATTTATTATTTTTATTCTTAGCATAATTTTTATAACTATTATTATTATTATAGATAGAAATGACCCAGAAAAGATTTCTCACTCTAATTTCAGCGAAAATCGCACATTAATGCAAAAACCTCACACCAAACACAAATTATTTCTATTGATTTACCCCTTCGTGTATATATATATATATATATATATATATATATATATATATATATATATATATATATATATATATATATATATATATATATATATATATATATATATATATATATATATATATATATATATATATATATATATATATATATATATATATATATATATATATATATATATATATATATATATATATATATATATATATATATATATATATAAAAATATATGTGGGTGGATTATGTATATATATATATATATATATATATATATATATATATATATATATATATATATATATATATATATATATATATATATATATATATATATATATATATATATATATATATATATATATATATATATATATATATATATATATATATATATATATATATATATATATATATATATATATATATATATATATATATATATATATATATATATATATTATTTTATTAATATATGTTTGTGTGTGTGTATTGAGTGAATATAAGTGTATGCGTGTAGGTATAAAAAAATAAGTGAAATAGACCATGGGATAATGGAAGAGATGTTCTCTGCAAATGACAGCACCCTCCAGCAATGTATAGAACTGTGATGGGAATATTAATAATAATTATAATAATTGCAATATTTTATAATTTATAATAAAAGTGCCATTTTTGTTATATTATTATTATTATTATTATTATTATTATTATTATTATTATTATTATTATTATTATTATTATTGTTCTTATTATTATAATTATTATTTTTCTTATTATTATTATTATTATTATTATTATTATTGTTATTGTTTTTAGTATTATTATTATTACTTACTTTAATAGTTTTATGA
>SEYY01000993.1:227215-229715 GCA_009176605.1 Armadillidium nasatum
TTAATTGATATTCTAGTTAAATTGATAATAAATCAATCCAACGTGATAGAGTTTAGAATTACTATGCAATCTTTATCACTCAAAGCTGATTCACAGTCACGATTGCGCACTCACTCTTTACGGTAATCAGAACGAAGTTGTAACCTATTGGAGTAGGAGTGCCGTAAAAGGGAACCGCTTTCGCCCTCTGTAATTCAGTGACATCAAATTAAATGTATTCTATAGTGAATTAGTGTTAATAAATTTTGAAAAGCAAACGTTCGTATATTTCCTATCACTCATAACATCTTATGAAACTGAAGATATACCGTAATATTAATAATGTGGAATAATTACAACACATAATGTAATGAAATAAAGGAACGAGGAAACAAACTCGAGTCACGATAACAATCATTGCATTTCATCCGTGTGTGAAAATAAATATGCTAATTTTAATATTTTAAAAACAGTGATCTGTAAACTAACAGCCATTTCTCTTTACAATATATTTTTTTCAAAAAATCTTTTACTGGTTAGTATCATTTATAAAAATATGTTTTGTAATGTTTTTTTCCCCTTAGCAATAAAATGGTTCAGTATTGGTTTATTGACCCGGCATTCTATCGCTGGTCTTTTCCCATACAATTTGCGTGATCACCTCTCAAGATCGAAATTACTTTAGCTTTTAACTACAAATATAAATTATAAAATCTTAGCAACCTTGAATAATATTTTAGATTTTTGTTTTCTCCTTGTGGCGGCATTTAGATATGCACTTTAATTTTAGTATATATATATATATATATATATATATATATATATATATATATATATATATATATATATATATATATATATATATATATATATATATATATATATATATATATATATATATATATATATATATATATATATATATATATATATATATATATATATATTACAGTTCATCGCCACACATGGGCAGAGCCCTTTTCAAGAAGGGGCATATATATATATATATATATATATATATATATATATATATATATATATATATATATATATATATATATATATATATATATATATATATATATATATATATATATATATATATTTAAAGAAGTGTGGATGAAGAAGCTTAGAATTAACATCGTTGAGCAACTCGTAAACCTAAATTGAATTAGGGTTGTGAAAAAGATTTTAATGTAATAAAAACTACAATAAAACTACGCTTATATAATAATAATAATAATAATAATAATAATAATAATAATATTAATAATAATGATAATAAATAATAATAATAATAATAATAATAATAATAATAATAATAATAATAATAATAATTAAAAAAAAAAAAAAAAAAAAAAAAAAAAAAAATAAAAAAAAAAAAAAAAAAAAACAAAATTTATTATTATTATTTTTATAATTATTATTATTATTATTATTATTATTAATTTTTATTCAACTATAGTTTACAATAAATAAATTCGTTATATATATATATATATATATATATATATATATATATATATATATATATATATATATATATATATATATATATATATATATATATATATATATATATATATATATATATATATTGAATTACATTCTTTCTTTTCCTCTTTGAACTAATCTTGTACTAAAATTTTGATTACAAAACTTTTACTTTCAGTTAAGCACATTTGCTCTTGTAGGCATCGTCAACACCGAGTTAGGTGATGATAATTCGTTTGTGAAATTTGTGTAAATATTTCATCTGTACGTAACAAATTACACGTAAATGAAATAACTTTTATTTTACAAGAGTACAATTGATGGTCGTTTTACGTATTTTTTCCTACTTTACCTTTCAAAGACAAAATATTTGTTATATTGTTGTCATATATGTGTCACAATTTAAAAAAATTGAACGATATATCGATTTATTTCCTCACAACTCCCAGGGTTGAGGGCTACCTAGAGCAGAATCACCCTTAAAAAAATGTTCCTCTGCCATGCATTTGCTTTAGTAACAATAATAATAATAAAAACCCTCTTATAACGTTTCGTAACCGTATTGATAGTATAATTCGTTACTTAAATACTTTTCTCCTTCTTTACTTAATAAGAATAGAAGAAATCAGAGCTTGTAGTACGTATGACGAAAGAACCAATAGATTTTATTTTAGATCAATCTCTTTCACTTTTGTAGGCATTGTTGCACCCAGTTAGGTTGTGATTGGCAATGTGTTAAATTTTAAATTATTTCTGATTTGAATTTAAGAGGTAAATAACAAGAGCTGATGAAGCGATAATTTATTGGTCTGCTCCTCCGGCAATGGATCCATCACTTTAAGTTGCACTCTCTTACTCCATTATTTTAAAATTATGCTACTCCAGCTTTTTTTTTATATAGTAGGAAAATTGTTTGATTTTGCTTCAGTCTTTGTTTCCATCCCTAAAAAATTGGTGTGCGACTCACTCCAAAAAAAATTTTCCTCCAGCTCCGGATCAGCCCAAAAATTTTCTTCTATGCGGCTCC
>SEYY01000993.1:249715-252215 GCA_009176605.1 Armadillidium nasatum
GAACTACCAGAAAGGAAATCAGAAAGAAGGATATATTACGAAAGTGGGAAGCTTGTAAATCAAAGCTTTGTGCCAGACTCTATCGAATGCTTTCGATATGTCCAGTGTGACAGCAAAAGATTCACCGAAACGCCGAAGAGCGGAGGACCAAAAGTCAGAGAGAAGGGAAAGAAGATAACCAATATAGCGTTTTTTACGAAAACCAGTACTGGCGATCAGAGATAAGATTAGAAGAATTGAGATGTTTTCAAATCTTTCATTTGACAGTTAAGAATGGATTAGAACGGAAGTTAAACGGTAGTTATAGGGTTGTTAGGGGTCCCCCTGTTTTGGCACAGATTGAATGAGCGCACGTCTCCAGCAAGAAAGGAAAATTGAAGTAGAAATATAAAAACGAAATAGTTTATCAAGAGAGAGAGTGAAATAATTCAAAATAATAGCCGCATTAAATTAATTTTCAAGAATATTTGCAACCAAATATTTTTCAAAGTACCTCGGAAACTCATACAGATTCATACTCTCATGTCTTCTACTACCAGCAATAATAAAAAAAAGTTCGTCATGTCTTTTGTTTGTTTGCTTATTTTCCAGAGTTGATTGAGTTACTTTGATTTTGATTATCCTATCTTGATTCCATTTAACTTTGTTATGAGCCAGTCTCCTTTTTTTTATTATTCATATACAGACTTTCGTTTTTTATACTCCGTGTTTTAATGTTTAGTTAATTATTCTATTATTTTTCTCTATTGTTATCAAGAGCTGCTCTCTTTTTTTTAAGTTTTATTTAAGTTTATTGGTTTTATTTGAAGTTCAGTGGTTTTATTAATGTTGAGTTCTGTTCCCGTTTTCTTTTATTTATGTTATTATAAACTTTTAAAGGGATTCTGAAGAGAGATATGAAGAGCCGAAACGTTTTTAATATCATATATATATATATATATATATATATATATATATATATATATATATATATATATATATATATATATATATATATATATATATATATATATATATATATACTACAGCAAAGTTTTATTTTCTTTCCTTTCTGTTCTGAATCTTCTCTCCTGTGAAAGTTCACGTAAACTTATTTCAAATTTGAATTCTTCCGAATTAGTTGCCCTACGACTTCTGCTTTCTTGTTAATCTACGCATGCACATATTTGGGCTGTTTATTTATTACTTAAAGCTACTGACTATCATAAATTTAAACAATAATTCTCTCGTCTCCTTTTTCTGAAATCATCATTGTTTCTCAATTTGAACAAATTTCAAAGAGGTTAGTTAATCTAAAACACCTTCAGAACTTCACTTCTTCGCATCGCTTCAAATTTTGTTTGTTATAATGTCATTCGTCCTCTTGTGAGGTACGTCTAGAGTGTTCCACTCATTCAACTTTTCTTGAAAGTGTGAAATCCTAAGACTTTTGGTCCCATGAACTCTCCCTCGCTCACTGTCTCCAATCTCTTTATAGTCTTTGAATTGTTGCATCACTCTCCTTTTGCTTGCTGTATCAATGAACATTGCTTTTCTGCTCTTCTGCTCTACTGACTGAACTCTCTGGTCGCTTACCTACTCCTCTTGAAGAGATGTCGTGTAATGCAAAGTTTCACATAGTTTCATCCTTTCTCTTTTACCTCTCTGATCCCCTCTCTGATCCCAGACTTTACGGCAATTTTCATTCTTTAAGGTACTTTTTTTCATTTTTCATTGCAGCCTCTGACATTTTTCACCTCTCTCTCCCTTCATATATATATATATATATATATATATATATATATATATATATATATATATATATATATATATATATATATATATATATATATATATATATATATATATATATATATATATATATATATAATGCACTATGTTCATAGTAATTGCTTATGTATTAATGTATTCTTGTATATACAATTATATTTGCTCTTTATTGCATTTGTTATTTCTATGTAGAGAAACTTAAAATTTTCCTTTCCCCTTCTTCCAAAGCCGCGACAGACACAATGCACAGAAAAGGGAGGCAGCAGTGATAAGTCCTGATAATATTAAAATGGTGTGTACTACTTTTTTTCACATTTCATAATACTTGTTTATAATATCGTCAATTTAAAATTCATTTCTTGGATTAAATTTGAAATTCTCTAATTTCTTTTTAAATTTTATATTTACTTTTCCTTTCTCTAATTGGCAGCCCTTAGAAACCAAACGACTCAACAAAAGGAGATTCGGGAGAAGGAGAGCTTAGGAAACTCCTTGACACCGAATTGTCTTTGGACAACTCTGATTTGAGATCTCATGCGTGGTATCATGGTTCCATTAGTCGTGCGAGAGCAGAGGAAGTTTGTGCTGAGAATGGCAACTTCATTATTAGGTAAGAGTTGCCAAAGGAGAAGGTTCACATTATATTTGTTCTCCTGACTGCCATATTTACGTATATATATATATATATATATATATATATATATATATATATATATATATATATATATAT
>SEYY01000993.1:257215-273612 GCA_009176605.1 Armadillidium nasatum
TCCTTTCAGTCAATCAGCCTCATTTTATAAGCCTTCAGGCAATGAACAATAATTCTCATCCACTTATTTTCCAATTGTTTGAGAATATCCAGAGCCAGTCTTTCGTTTGTTTTCTACTATTTGCTCCAATCATTTTGTTTAAATCATATTCACAATTTTCGAGAGCTTTTTTTTTTTTTTTTTTTTTTTTTTTTTTTTGTGTGTTCGCTCTCAAAATTGCTTTCCTCCAATCATCAGGCGTATACATTAGGAATAATTACTTGAAGCACACAAATAGCTTCAAGATCTTTCTCATTTGACAGAATTAAATATCCTCAAACAAGGGATCTATGATCGATTGTTTGAACATTTAACTGAAGATATTGATGAACTAGGTTAACTAAAGTTGATGCTACAGTAATGTTCTGCTTTGTTCCGTACATGAGTTTGAATACAGAGTTGCATTTTGGCATCTTTTCGTAAGTGTTTAACAAGAATAGATTATATAAATTGGAACCCTCTTTTTCCTTCTTTTCATTTTCCAAGGACATGTAACGTTCGCCTTTATTCCATGATTATAAATAAATTTGTTTCCTTAGACTCCAGAAGCATTTTTAATATGGGAGAGATTTTTGAAGGTCAAAAGTATTATTATTATTATTATTATTATTATTATTATTATTATTATTATTATTATTATTATTATTATTATTAAGTATTGGCTTTGGTTAACACATAGTTTTGACTCTTCAAACTCCCGAATTACAGAAAATTAATTCCCCTTATTTTTAATTTGTTGCTAACAACGACTATGTGTCTCTTAAAGGAACTTTGAATTGAATATTGAATTTATTTAAATACACGATAATAGAACTTTTATTTTAGTGGGAATTTTGCTTCGGCATTGCGCATTTAAACTTGTATGAATAACACATTTTCTTATATTCAAGCAAATGTTAAGATGGTTTCTTTCTGGATTCTTTTAAATATTATAATCGTTATCATAAAACCATTAATGTATACTATTTCTGATAACCCTAGACTTGATTAAATTATGAAATATACCAGAGAATTGTTAAACTTTGAAGTTAGTTCACCGCAGATGAAAAAAAAAAAAAAAAAATCTATAAGTCCATAGGAACCGAGTAATCTGTTTTTTTCACTCATTTGGACTTGCTCCACTCATGCTCTGAGCTCTCCATATATATATATATATATATATATATATATATATATATATATATATATATATATATATATATATATATATATATATATATATATATATATATATATATATATATATATATATATATATATATATATATATATATATATATATATATATATATATATATATATATATATATATATATATATATATATATATATATATATATATATATATATATATATATATATATATATATATATATATATATATATATATATATTTTTTTTTTTTTTTTTTTTTTTTTTTTTTTTTTAAATTTTTTTAATAGTTTTTTTTTTCTCTAAATAACATAACCAAAACTCATAGATAATATTTTACATAATCAAGACAATATAGGGTCCTACTATAACTATTTCTAGTGCTGCTACAACTTTTACTACTACAATTACCGCTGCTGCTGCTGCTACAGCAAATAGGAAAACATTCCAGCACCGCTATAATAACAATGAACTTCATATTATATTGGGAAGTTATCGTTATGAATTTGTTTATTCATATAGTCAAAATGGTCCAAAATAATGTATTCATAATCCTATATAAAATAATTTGATATACAAAAGTTGGCAACTACAGTAATGGTTTGGAAGTGTTAACCTATTTTTGTAAGTTATTTTTAATATTTTGGATATTTTTATTATTATTATTATTATTATAATTATTATTATTATTATTATTATTATTATTTATTTTTTTTATATTCAAAATCAGGTAGCTGTTTTTTAAAAATATATCTGTTATTTCTTTTTACATTATAAAGACATGAAATATGTTATAAAAAATCAGCTAATTTCAAGAACTATTATTAATGTATCGTTTAAATATTTTATTTTATATAAATTTTTATAGCTTTTAGCTATGAATTAGGAAGGCCAGTGAAATATAGTCTTAAATTGTTATTTACATAAGAATGAAATTTCCACAAAGCCAAATTAGAAATAAGATTATATGCAATTAAGGTGTTTGGTAATGAGAGGTAAAGTCATAGTGTAAACATATATTTATACTGTGGTATATAATAAATATATATATTAGTAAAGATTATATATATATATATATATATATATATATATATATATATATATATATATATATATATATATATATATATATATATATATATATATATATATATATATATATATATATATATATATATATATATATATATATATATATATATATATATATATATATATATATATATATATATATATATATATATATATATATATATATATATATATATATATATATATATATATATATATATATATATATATATATATATATATATATATATATATATATATATATATTAAAATGAATGTTAATTTGCTCATAAATGCATTTATGAATTTGTATTAATATGTATATAATGTAAAATTGTAGAAAATGTGTTGTACTTTTATTGCAGAGTATTTATTAGAGGCTCGAAGCCTTTTTCTGTATATCGCATTTTCTTACATTGTTCTAGTCATTTTTTTATCTTGAATATAATCAATAAATTTGTACTTAATTGTATATAATTGGTAAATTGTGTTTTAGTTTTGTTCCTTACGTATCTAATGAATATTTTGTAAGATTTCAATTAGCAAGCCGTGTATATGGATTTTATGATTGAAATCAAAGAGAAATGGGATTTTCTTTGGATTTACTTTTATATATTTCAGGATATCACTAAATTTTGTAGAAAACAATTATATTATAAAAAGCAGCTAATTTCAAGAACTATTATTAATGTATCGTTTAAATATTTTTTTTAATTTAAATTTTTGTAGCTTTTAGCTATGAATTAGGAAGGCCAGGGAAATATAGTCTTAAATTGTTTGTATTTTATGTTTAAATATTTATCTAAGGTCACTAAAATTTAATAATTGGAAGAATTGACTGTAAAAGGAAGATTACACATACTGAGGTTAAACATTGAATAGTATGTAAAGGTTGTAAATATATAAAGCTCATTGATCTATCATAATGGAGGTAGTGGATATTAATATAAAACATGGGCAAAATAATCGTTAAAAAAGATAAAAATAAAAATTTTAAGGTTAGTTACATCAAGTTTTAGATTTTAGCACACTCACAAAGTTTCTTGCATAAGAATAATAGATAGAATGAAAACTACGATATTTTCCATAGTTTACTTTGATGAAGTTATAAAAGTAATAACAAATGTTCAGAGTTATTTCAAATTACGCTGATTTCATAAATATTTCTGATTCAATAATATTAAAAAAGATTCTTGATTTCGATGTTTTGTTTTCTTTTTTAACTAATTGTGAAATTAAATTTGAATTTATGATAGTAAATTAAAAATTTATTACATATGAATAGGTAGGTATCAACATTTATTGTAGTATACTATTTTATTTTCATTCGAATTTAATTAACTAATCACACAACCATAACGCTGCTGTGAGTCTATTAATATGCTTTTCAAATACGACTGTACACGCCTAAGTATATATTATACTCTCCTTCTAAACACCTAATAACTTGACTTAGACCCAAGTTTCAGAAATTTGCTTATTTCGATTTAAAATTCATACAAAATGAACTTCTGTATTTCAAACGTCAGTAGAGAGCATTATAGAATGAATCAATTCTTCTTGGAGAACGTAATTTGTCTTTTTAAACCAAACCAGAGTTTCAAGAAAAGACTAGTAGCTGACTATTTGAAAGCAATTTGTCCTTTTAAACCAAAGTTTCAAGAAAAGACTAATAGTTGACTATTTCCCAGCAACTAATAATAAGTTCATTTAACTCGACCGTTTTTCATTGCCTGATATCGAACTAGTGAGCAAAATAGATAATTTCAAATACCTCGGCACCATCAACTTACAGAACATCTTTCATTTGGTGTCCCTTCGTAGGGGAAAAATGGCTTACACTGCATTAAAGTTGTAGAATATTATTATTATTATATTATTATTATTATTATTATTATTATTATTATTATTATTATTATTATTATTATTATTATTATTATTATTATTATTATTATTATTATTATTATATTATATTATTATTATTATTATTATTATTATTATTATTATTATTATTATTATTATTATTATTATTATTATTATATAATTATACATATCTCGAAAAAGTAACTATTTGTGACTCTGTTAAAAGAACATTATACGAACGTTTCAGAATTTTTTTTTTTTAAAATTGACAATCATTATTAAAGGGCTCTCATCATAGAAATAGTCTTTTCAGAATTGACAATATTACTTTGCTATAAGTATCTATAACTTCCGCCGAGATTAAAAAGTGTTCAAACCTTTAATGAACATATTACAAAAGTAAGAGAAGTCTGCAAAGGCTTCAAGAATGTTAAAACTTTTAAATTTTCTTTTGCTTCCTCGCTTCCTATTCTGAAATAATTCACCCTCTTATAGATTCTGAGTTATCCTTGAATGATATGCAGTGAAAAACAGTAGAGAATATGAAGAATTGTATTTCTAAGGACGTGAAAATGAAAATCGATAATTATTTACCATTTACAAATGAATATAATACTTCAGAAAATGTTGTGTAAGCAGTATTAAGTCAGGAAGGACGTCCTTTTACTAAATTAGACTGAAAGAAAGAAAATTGTTTCCGTTGAGATAGAAGCTTATGCTATACTAGAAATTATTAGAAATGGCAGTGGAAGACAATATATCAGATAATTATATATGAAAATACGAATTAATTTATATTTATTATATAAAAAAAAACGTTTAAACTTAAAAATGTGAAAATTTTGAGATAGAGAATTGAATTAAGGTCACAGTCGTTTGAGTAAAGCTTATGCCCTCTCAAGAAGCAATTTTATCGGGATAAGGAAATTCAATTTGTCTGAGCTTCATAATTTTTTTTTTTTGCAATCCTTGAATTAATGGAATCACTTATATTGTTCGATGTAGAAAGCTTCCTAACTAAGTAGATGGTAAGACGAGTGGTTCCCCCTTTGCCAAATTTGTTGTAGGATTAAACCTAGATTCTTCAAATACCTTACATTAGAGTTATTTTTGTTTTGGAACCTTTTGATCGGGTTTGATTTTAATGATCATTCACAGTCACATGTCATTAATAAATATTTTCTTATCATCAGAGATGATTACACTACAATGATTTTTTTAGAGGTATTTCTGATAAGGATATGTTGAACTACCTGGCACCTATATTTTTCTTTTTTTGATTACCTAGAATATTTTCATACTTACCGAGTAACTTAAATGTCTTCAAATTATGATCTCATTTTTTAGGACACAATATTTCCACCAGTCGAACAACTCCATATCGCTTAATAGGCTTTATAGTCGGTGTGAACGACATGTCAGCATCGCAGTCTTTTTTATTCACTGAAGCTAATACCACTCTGCTTAAGTGATTATTTATTTATTCCTGAAGTGCCGCCACAAGAACTAGCTTTCCGACCTTTCCTTTCTGGACCTGGTGATGTACTGTTGGGAAGGTACCCTCTTAAAAAAGAGAATCCTTTAGTGAAAAACTTATAACTTTTAGATGCCAGTTTTATGTATTTTCCTCTACTCTCTTTCAAAACGGAGAGAAAGAAATTATATCAACTGATGACTTAGCTCCATGTTTATAGAATAACGGAGAACATATTTCTTTAAACGAGCAAGAGGAAGCAGATCGAGATAAAAGCATTTCCGAAAACAGACAATCCCGTTCGTTTGCAGATAGTTTATTCTCCTGAAAAACCTACGGAAGCACTAATAACTATGGATACACTAAAAACTGATCCGATGAAAGTGAATACTAGTCCTGTTAGTCTAACTGATTCAGCTGTAGTTCTTGCTTGCCATTCATCAAGAATAAGAAACTCTGTGGGTTGTTATGAGTTATGATTTTAAAGGGGCATGATTGTGGTAATATTTAAATATCTGTTTTCTTAAAACAATTAATTTTTTTTATTTTGCATATAAGGGCGGGTCCGTTAAGTCAAATAAATATAATAAAATTTTTCTACTAGATTTATATTACAAATAATAATAAAAAAAAACACACAATTATATTGTCATTCCTTATAGAATAATCTATTTATAAACTTAAAAAAAGATGTATCAAGTTCACAATGTTGCTTTCTCATTCCTATAATTAAATGAGAAAAGAATGGTACATATAAGTTCTAAAAGAGATCAACAAAATGAAAGGAAGAAGATAAGTTTTTTTTGTTTTTTTTTACACATATTAAATGAATGGATTCAGCTTTTAACAAACGATAAAAATTCTTGTTAGTCAGATTAAAAATTTTGTGGAATTCATTATAAAAACTAAATATTTTCAAATCGTTTTTTTAAAAACCAATAAATATTAAGACGGTTATATATATATATATATATATATATATATATATATATATATATATATATATATATATATATATATATATATATATATATATATATATATATATATATATATATATATATATATATATATATATATATATATATATATATATATATATATATATATATATATATATATATATATATATATATATATATATATATATATATATATATATATATATATATATATATATATATATATATATATATATATATATATATATATATATAATCGAAGCATTATTCAAGGGTTCAACAGGTAAGTGTAAATAAAAAAGAAATGTGCAAATATAAAAGTAAAACTCAAATTAAATTTACATATCAAGAAATACAATTTTATTTCAAGAACTTTTCAAATTTACATAATTTTTCTAATTTTAAAAATTTTAAATAAAAAGATCGTGTGTCAAAAATTTCTTGTTTCAAAATTCTTTACAAATATATAAAAAAGAAGATAAGTGTAACTAATATTAAAAAAAACAAAAGAAAAAAAAATTATACTAAATCATTAGCTTTCTTTTCAATGTAGCTTCAAACATTCAATAATTTTATTAAAATATTTACAGAATTCTTTCGTTCATTCAACTTCTGTTGTTTTTTTTTTTCTTTCACATTTTTTCCAATAAAAATAAAACAAGTATAACAAATCTATTTACAAGGACTATTAACACCTTATAAAATAAAAATATTAGTATATATATATATATATATATATATATATATATATATATATATATATATATATATATATATATATATATATATATATATATATATATATATATATATATATATATATATATATATATATATATATATATATATATATATATATATATATATATATATATATATATATATATATATATATATATATATATATATATATATATATATATATATATATATATATATATATATATATATATATATATATATATATTATATATATATATATATATATTTATATTTTATTTTATTTTTAATAAATAAAAAAATAAATAAGTTTTATTAAATTTATTATATATTATAAATTATATTATTATATATATTATATATATATATATATATATATATATATATATATATATATATAATATATATATATATATATATATATATATATATATATATATTATATATATTATTTTTATATTTTTTTTTTTTTTTTCTTTTTAAGTTAAAATAACTATTAAAAAAAAATGCAAAGGTAAAAGTTGAGAATTCATTTGAACTCTCTCTCTCTCTCTCTCTCTCTCTCTCTCTCTCTCTCTCTCTCTCTCTCTCTCTCTCTCTCTCTCTCTCTCTCTCTCTCTCTCTCTCAAATGATAAGAGCATTCATTTGTTACAGATTCGTCTATTAAAAAAACGTCTGAATGAAAGGCAGAGTGTTTGTTAGCTAATCACATCGCACGGCTCTTCTATTCCGACATCAAATAATAGATTACTATACAACTTGTAATGGCTCTTGACATGTAGAAGCCACATCTGGTTTAACTCCAACATTAACATCAGTTTATATATATATATATATATATATATATATATATATATATATATATATATATATTATATATATATATATATATATATATATATATATATATATATATATATATATATATATATATATATATATATATATATATATATATATATATATATATATATATATATATATATATATATATATATATATATATATATATATATATATATATATATATATATATATAATATATATAAGGTAACAGTTTTGAGTTGACTACAGTGCACCGGAGGGGCAAGACATGTATTTAATATAAAATGGTAGGAGATAAAGAAATTTAAATAAAATATAATGAAAGAATAGAAGAACATTTGTAAGAAGAAGAAGAAGAAAAAGAAGATAAAAATCTTTCGAATGTTCCATTATTACCAATCGAAGTATTTATGTCCACAGTCACGTGAGGAGCCGCACCATTTTTGTTCTTTTAAGTTTGGACAAGGTCGACCTCCCCTTCTTGAATGCTTCAAAACCTTTCTCTCACGGACCTGTGATAATATTATATATATATATATATATATATATATATATATATATATATATATATATATATATATATATATATATATATATATATATATATATATATATATATATATATATATATATATATATATATATATATTAGGAACAGTATTGAAATGACGGTTGGAAACATAACAATCATTTCTTAGAGATCTTTAAATATACTCAACGTTTCGACCTCACGCAAGAGGTCACCTTCAGGACTAACAGAATATAAGAGTAATTAGACATGCTAATGATGACTACATAAATGTGATACTGATGATAACATGCAATACAATAATATTATTATTGTATTTATTTTTGTTTTTATTTTGTAATTATCATTGTCGTCATCATCATCATTATCATCATCATCATCATTATTATCATCATTCATAATCATCATCATCATCATCATCGTCATCATCACATTCATGTAGTCATCATTAGCAAGTCTAATTACTCTTATATTCTGTTAGTCCTGAAGATGACCTCTTGCGTGAGGTCGAAAGCGTTGAGTATATTTAAAGATCTCTAAGAAATGATTGTTATGTTTCCCACCGTCATTTCAATACTGTTTCCACTACGTATCAAGTTCACAAGAACTGCTTGTCTTCGATATATATATATATATATATATATATATATATATATATATATATATATATATATATATATATATATATATATATATATATATATATATATATATATATATATATATATATATATATATATATATATATATATATATATATATATCCACCAACTTAAAGGCCTAAAGGCCGATATGCTCTACAATATACAGCATATTTGAAAGTAAGTCAAAGGAGTTTGGGAAAATAGAAAAGGGAATGTGTTCTAGATTTACCACTAGAGTACATTTAAGTCTAAATTTAAATGTTGTATCTTGGTTTGGTCAGTTATTCGTAGAATGAATAGTTGCACTAGTCATCGTCAAAGGAGTGATGTACGAATAGAGAGTTCAGAAGAGCAGTGACCATTGTGCCGAGTATCACTAGTTCCTCTCCTAGAATAGGGCAATGCCAGTGAGATGTAAGCTTTTGTTTAAAAAATAAAAATAAATAAATAAATAAAAAAATTAAGGCACTTGGTTACTGAAGTGTTGAAAACAACCATGTTCTCTTTTCCCCAACAAAAGATACAGGAAAGATCTGAGGTCAATTGCTCCAAAGTCACTTTTCTAGCTTTAACTATTTACTGTTGAGAGGTTCATTTTTCAAACTGAAAGAAACAATAAAGGATGAAGTCGTCAGTATTAAAGTGGATAGGAGACAAAACGACAGGTAGGAGATCATTGATACAAACAAGAAAAAGGAGCTGGTGATAGAACCATTACTGATAAATTTAAAGCAGGAACGATGGTTGTCTACAACAGCAGATATAAAAAGACCGAAAAAGGAAACCGGAGAGAAGGAAGCAAAGAGAAGGTTGGATACCGAAAGAAGAAGTTTAGAAATAAAAGCTTGGTGCCAGACCTAATCGAAAGTTTCGATTCAGCCAAGCATTCTCCGAAATCCCAAAGAGCAGAGGACTAAGAGCCAGAGAAAATGGAAAGGTTATCACTAGTTGAGAGATTTTTATACGGAATCCATTCTGGTGACCAGAGATAAGGTAAGAAAATAGAAATGTTTCCAAAACTTCCATTTAATGATAGACTCGAAATTTTTTATAAAGAACAGAGGTTAATGCGACAGTTCGACACATGGAGAGTTGAGAAAGGTCCCCCATTTTCGGAACAGCCTGATTAAACGTACGCCTTCAGCAGGAAGGAAACGTTGAAGACGATCGGCAAAGATGAAAGAGTTTACCCAGGCAAGAGGAAAGCTCAGAAACAAAAGTTTTGAGAACCATAGAATCGTGCTTCTTCTTAGTGTAAACTTCAGAGATTGCAGAAATAACACGTTTTGAAAAATAAATAATGTTAGGCATAAATGAGTTACAGATGGTGAGAAGGATGAATAGGTCTGCAATTTAAGGAAAAGGATTGTGAGAAACGTTCAGCTTTAGAGGAAGGTATAATAGCAGTTGTGCACTAATATATATATATATATATATATATATATATATATATATATATATATATATATATATATATATATATATATATATATATATATATATATATATATATATATATATATATATATATATATATATATATATATATATATATATATATATATATATATATATATATATATGACGCGCGAATTTGCGGACTCTATTTAGGGGGTTCGGTTCACCCCCTTCCTTCGAAAGCTCTGGTTCCTTTTCGCGAGTTATTATCCCACTCTCTCTCTTCTACTTTAAAGAGAGAGAGTAGCCAAATTTTAAGTTGTATTCAAAGATAAAAACAAGTGTCTTTCTTTCTCCACATGACCGATCTACGAGTGGGTTAGGAGAAGAAAAACCCCCAATGGGGGTTTGAAAATCCTCCGCTGCCCCGAAAGGGGTTCGCGTGCTGAAACCCCTCCCGAACGCCCCCTAGGAGGGGAGTCCTTGCAGATAGGAAGGAAGTCTGAGAATCATACTAGAGAGAATAACAAGTTGTGAAATGTAGAGGAATAAATTGTTAGTCTGAGCTATATAAATGTAAACACAATTTAATAACAACAAACAGTGGTTAATAAATTACAATCTGTAGATAGTAGAAGGTGTTGTGGAGTTTATTTCTAACTGTGCTTCCAACGCACTACTTTGTTTGCAAAATGCGGATTAGGGAGATACGTTGAATTGGTCATACAAACAGACACCATTCTGACACACGAACAGACACCTTTTGCGTTCATTTAACATTTCGGCCCCCTCTACCGCATGACAACGGCTATCTACCGCATGATAGCGACTGTTTAAAAATATTATTTACATAGGGTGATTGAAATTAGAAATGATACGCCTTCGGTTGAAGCGGTCGTACGTGTGAATGCAACATTTGAATTGCAACGGACGAAAAATAAAGGGTGATCGTACTTACAGTTTCCCCCTCCAGTTTCAGTCCGTCATACTTACGAGGGAGGAGGACAATCTTTAAACATGTCCTCCACCAAACCAACATTAAATAGCAAATTAATTATACATTAAAATAAATCTTCGCAATGAGAAGCAATTTATTCGCAATATATATTGAAAAATGAATTAACTGAACACAAATTCTCTCCTAAAATAATTATGGTTCATATCAATTTGTCTCATGAAGAGAAATTTCTTCAACAACACAGTTTTAGATATGACCACGATCACACATTAGCACTTTAAGTCACTGCCCTGTTCTCTTGGGCTCCGGTCTTAGACTGGTCCCTTCTCAAGAAAAATGCCCCATCTCCCTCACTTTTTCGGGTAAGGTCTTCACACCCCAAGAAATTTCTTCTTCCCCTTCGATATATAAAATTGAGTAAACCGTTAACCTTCTGAATGGTCAAGAACCCATAATTTTCTATTTCTGTCACATCTCAATTTCGAAAAACCACTATATTATATGACTTTAGACCTATTTTGGCTCTCTCAAGGGTCACTGCCATAAAAGTGGTCTCTCAAGACTGAAACTAAGACGTTCACATCAACGGTTTTTTACTTCTTCCACTGTGGGAAAGTTCGTTGTAGAAGGAATGTTCCCCCGAAATTTCCATGGCATCTTGTTTTGTTGTTTGGTTGTGGTAATTTTCCACGACATTAAAACTCCCTCACCGGAAAAGAGGTGGAGTGAAGCATCTTCCGTAGAGGGCCCTCCAACATCAAACGGTCAGAGGGTTTATGGAGTGAGCAAGTAGTCTGCTCAACTCCCTGAAGTGCAAGAGCAAACGTTGCCTCTTCGTCGAATCGCTAAGATACTGACGATTTGGGTTCGTCTTAACTTTTCCTTTAAAATATAAAAATTGTTTCCAACATACAGACGTGACCTACGGAGGCAGCAAGGGCCATTCACTTGAGTCTGTAATGAAAAAAAGGAAACAAAAAATAAATCCAAAATCAGCAAAAAGAATTATTTGTTTCCACATATACAGCAGTGACTTGTGGAGGCAGCAGAGGCCAGTCACTTGAGTCTGTAATGAAAAAAAGGGAAACAAAAAATAAATCTAAATCAGCAAAAAAAAATTATTTGTTTCCACATATACAGCAGTGACTTGTGGAGGCAGCAGGGGCCAGTCACTTGAGTCTGTAATGAAAAAAAGGGAAACAAAAAATAAATCCAAAATCAGCAAAAAAAAATTATTTCTAGACTAATAATGAAATATTAGTCGAGACTAAAATTTAGTCAGCATAAGAAATAAAATTTAAATTTAATTCTCAGGTTGATGTAGGGATGATGAAACATTCCAACCGCAAAAGAATCTTTTAACTAGACTAATAATGAAATATTAGTCGAGACTAAAATTTAGTCAGCATAAGAATCAAAATTAAAATTTAATGCTCGGACTGATGTAGGGATGATGAAACATCCGATCGCAAAAAAAATTCTATTAGACTAATAATGAAATATTAGTCGAGACTAAAAGTTAGTCAGCATAAGAATTAAAATTAAAATTTAATTCTCAGACTGATGTAGGGATGATGAAACATCCGATCGCAAAAAAAATTCTATTAGACTAATAATGAAATATTAGTCGAGACTAAAAGTTAGTCAGCATAAGAATTAAAATTAAAATTTAATTCTCAGACTGATGTAGGGATGATGAAACATTCCGATCGCAAAAAAAATATTTTAACTAGACTAATAATGAAATATTAGTCGAGACTAAAATTTAGTCAGCATAAGAATTAAAATTAAAATTTAATTCTCAGGACTGATGTAGGGATGATGAAACATTCCGATCGCAAAAAAATATTTTAACTAGACTAATAATGAAATATTAGTCGAGACTAAAATTTAGTCAGCATAAGAATTAAAATTAAAATTTAATTCTCAGACTGATGTAGGGATGATGAAACATCCGATCGCAAAAAAAAATTTCTATTAGACTAATAATGAAATATTAGTCGAGACTAAAAGTTAGTCAGCATAAGAATTAAAATTAAAATTTAATTCTCAGACTGATGTAGGGATGATGAAACATCCGATCGCAAAAAAAATTCTATAGACTAATAATGAAATATTAGTCGAGACTAAAATTTAGTCAGCATAAGAATTAAAATTAAAATTTTGAAACATGATCGCAAAAAAAATTAGACTAATAATGAAATATTAGTCGAGACTAAAATTTAGTCAGCATAAGAAAAAATTAAAATTTAATTCTCAGACTGATGTAGGGATGATGAAACATCCGATCGCAAAAAAAATTCTATTAGACTAATAATGAAATATTAGTCGAGACTAAAAGTTAGTCAGCATAAGAATTAAAATTAAAATTTAATTCTCAGACTGATGTAGGGATGATGAAACATTCGCAAAAAAAAATCTATTAGACTAATAATGAAATATTAGTCGAGACTAAAATTAGTCAGCATAAGAATTAAAATTAAAATTTAATTCTGACTGATGTAGGGATGATGAAACATCCGATCGCAAAAAATTTCTATTAGACTAATAATGAAATATTAGTCGAGACTAAAAGTTAGTCAGCATAAGAATCAAAATTAAAATTTAATTCTCAGACTGATGTAGGGATGATGAAACATCCCAATCGCAAAAAAATCTTTTAACTAGACTAATAATGAAATATTAGTCGAGACTAAAAATTAGTCTGCATAAAAACTAAAATTGAAATTTAATTCTCAGGTTGTGGTAGGGATGATGAAACATCCGATCGCAAAAAAATTCTATTAGACTAATAATGAAATATTAGTCGAGACTAAAAGTTAGTCAGCATAAGAACTAAAATTGAAATTTAATTCTCAGGTTGTGGTAGGGATGATGAAACATTCCGATCGCAAAAAAAATTCTATTAGACTAATAATGAAATATTAGTCGAGACTAAAAGTTAGTCAGCATAAGAACTAAAATTGAAATTTAATTCTCAGGTTTAAAATATACTAGGCTCCCTTAAGCTTAAAATATATACTATAGTACAGTTACACCCTATACAGCATTAGAAACAACAAAAATTGACTATACACTGCAAAAAAATTTAAGGGAGATTTAAGGGAGATGGGAACTAGGCCCCCTTAAGCTTAAAATATATACTATAATACAGCTACACCCTATACAGTATTAAAAACAACAGAAATTGACTATACGCTGCAAAAAAATTTAAGGGAGATTTAAGGGAGATGGAAACTAGGCTCCCTTAAGCTTTAAATATATACTATAGTACAGTTACACCCTATACAGTATTAAAAACAACAAAAATTGACTATGCGTTGAAAAAAATTTAAGGGAGATTTAAGGGAGATGGAAACTAGGCTCCCTTAAGCTTTAAATATATACTATAGTACTGTAACACCCTGTACAGCCTTAAAAACAACTATACTTGCATTAAATAAAGCAAAAATAAAATAAGGGAGATAGGGAGATTTTAAGGGAGGAGAATATTTAGCTCCCTTAAGCTTAAAATATATACTATAGTACTGTAACACCCTGTACATCCTTAAAAACAACTATACTTGCATGAAATAAAGCAAAATTAAAATAAGGGAGATAGGGGGATTTTAAGGGAGGAGAATATTTAGCTCCCTTAAGCTTAAAATATATACTATAGTACTGTAACACCCTGTACATCCTTAAAAACAACTATACTTGCATGAAATAAAGCAAAATTAAAATAAGGAGAGGGGGATTTTAAGGGAGATGGAAACTAGGCTCCCTTAAGCTTTAAATATATACTATAGTACAGTAACACCCTATACAGCCTTAAAAACAACAAAATTGACTATTAAAAAAAAATTAAAATAAGGGAGATTTAAGGGAGATGGAACATAGGCTCCCTTAAGCTTTAAATATATACTATAGTACTGTAACACCCTGTACATCCTTAAAAACAACTATACTTGCATTAAATAAAGCAAAATTAAAATAAGGGAGATAGGGGGATTTTAAGGGAGGAGAATATTTAGCTCCCTTAAGCTTAAAATATATACTATAGTACTGTAACACCCTGTACATCCTTAAAAACAACTATACTTGCATGAAATAAAGCAAAATTAAAATAAGGGAGATAGGGGGATTTTAAGGGAGGAGAATATTTAGCTCCCTTAAGCTTAAAATATATACTATAGTACTGTAACACCCTGTACATCCTTAAAAACAACTATACTTGCATTAAATAAAGCAAAATTAAAATAAGGGAGATAGGGGGATTTTAAGGGAGGAGAATATTTAGCTCCCTTAAGCTTAAAATATATACTATAGTACTGTAACACCCTGTACATCCTTAAAAACAACTATACTTGCATGAAATAAGGCAAAATTAAAATAAGGGAGATAGGGGGATTTTAAGGGAGGAGAATATTTAGCTCCCTTAAGCTTAAAATATATACTATAGTACTGTAACACCCTGTACATCCTTAAAAACAACTATACTTGCATTAAATAAAGCAAAATTAAAATAAGGGAGATAGGGGGATTTTAAGGGAGGAGAATATTTAGCTCCCTTAAGCTTAAAATATATACTATAGTACTGTAACACCCTGTACAGCCTTAAAAACAACTATACTTGCATTAAATAAAGCAAAATTAAAATAAGGGAGATAGGGGGATTTTAAGGGAGGAGAATATTTAGCTCCCTTAAGCTTAAAATATATACTATAGTACTGTAACACCCTGTACAGCCTTAAAAACAACTATACTTGCATTAAATAAAGC
>SEYY01000994.1:0-7500 GCA_009176605.1 Armadillidium nasatum
TCAAAGTGAGGAATGGAAATAAAGTGATACCTGTACGAGTGTTGCTGGACTTGGGTTCTCAGAGGAGCTATTTTCACCCATCTGTACTGTCTAAGCTGGGTATTGACATTAATTCTCTTCCAAGTCATAATAGTTCAATTAAAACTTTCCTGGGAGAGCAGGTACGAACGATGCGTCCTTTAGAATTAGATCTTAATATATGCTGTAGAACTTTCAAAAAGCTTCCAATCTACATCGATACTGAACTAGATGTCAGTTTTGATGTCAAGGGTCTCATGGGAGCTATTTATAATGTAAAGGCTAGTGGCTTTAAAGTTGCTGATGGTTTTTATACTGGAAACCATGCCGATGAGGTCACCAACATAGAAGGTCTGTTAGGAACAGACGCACTGTGTCTAATGAAGCACTTTCGCTCCGTCTCATGTGTCAAAGGAAGCGCTCTAGACACTTGTCATGGATATGTTCCTTTTGGTTCGGTTGATGGGTTTCTTACACCTTCACAGAAACTGACAATTTTCGGAGAGCGATCTCCTCCTCTTCAAGATGAACAGGGAAAAAGTTCATGACAGCAAAGTAGTGTCTTACCCTCATCTCTTCTAAGATCTTTAGACCAGGTCCCCGAGTCTACAATCAATCTTATTGTGGAGCCTTCTAAATCTTATTTCGATCCTCTTCTATTCACCCACTCTGACACTGACCTAGACTTGGGCTTAGAAGATCTATACAAGCTTGAGTCTTTGGGAATAAATGAAGTTTCTGACGTGGGTTCCATCGATGATATATTTATAAAGAGGTTCCACGAAGGCATAGAATTTGTGGATGGTAAATATCACATAGAACTTCCTTGGTATGAAGAAATTCTCAAAGAAGTTCCTTCTAATTATCAAGTGGCTTTAGCTACTCTTCGTAGAGTAAGAAACCGGCTAGAAGCTCGGGGTCTTGCTTCGGCTTATGGGGAAGTGTTTAAACAACACCTAAAGGAAGGTATAATAGAGCCAGTAGAGGTTTCTCCAAGAGAATTCTCTAAATACATCTGGATCCCGCATAGACCTATAATCAAAACAGCTGAACAAGTTACAACAAAAATCCGTCCGGTGTTTAACTGTAGTCTTCGGGTTGGAAATAGTCCTTCCTTGAACCAAGCATCTTATCCTGGAGTTGATCTCCTTTCCTCTCTTTTTAGACTTCTTCTTTCTTTTCGAACTA
The DNA here is from genome assembly GCA_009176605.1 of Armadillidium nasatum. Taxonomy (NCBI): domain Eukaryota; kingdom Metazoa; phylum Arthropoda; class Malacostraca; order Isopoda; family Armadillidiidae; genus Armadillidium; species Armadillidium nasatum. The sequence goes on from SEYY01000994.1 coordinate 1,207, forward strand.
ACAAATATGTAGTTCTTGCAGATTCTCTAAAGCGTTTCTTCAGATTCGTCTGAAGCTTGAGTCCGATCGAAACAAATTTTGTTTCTTCTGGGAAGAGGAAGGGAGACTACTCACTTATCGCTATGCCACAATCATATTTGGATTGGCAGTAAGCCCATATGTATTAGGAGCTGTCATTCGGCACCATGCCCAAAAATATCCTGATGATCTTTGTACTTCCATCCTTCAAAACAACCTCTATGTTGACAACCTTATATTCACACATTCGTCTTTGGACGTTTTGAAAGATATATTTCTTCTTGCCACCTCCAGAATGAGTGAAGGTGGTTTTGATCTGCGTTCGTGGAGTTCCAATAGTAGGGAACTCAGAGACATTTTTGAAAACAATGATAAATTGTCTTCTCATCTAAGTGAAGAAGAAAGAGTTCTGGGCTATCTGTACAATACTACATTGGATAGCATTAAGCTCAGTGACTTCTCTCTCAATCCTGTCTCCACCAAACGAGAGCTTCTTTCGGAGATCTCTAAGGTTTTTGATCCCCTCTCTCTCTTTCTTCCAGTGACCATCAGAGGTCGTCTTCTTATGAGGAAAACTTGGGAAGTGGAGATGGGGTGGGACGATGGGATTGATAATGAGTTAAAAAACTCGTGGGAGAGACTTCGTCTTGATTTAATTTCTCTAAAAGAGGTATCCTTTCCTCGTTCTTGTTTCGAGTCATTAGACTCCAATCTTTCCATCAATGTCTTTTGTGATGCCAGTTCACAAGCTTATGGGTTTGTCGTTTACATCACGTCGAGCGAAAGTGGCCCCTCTATTTTGTGGTCAAAGGGTAAGGTGTCTCCTGCCAAAGGAAAAACATTGCCGTGTCTCGAGCTCTTATCTATTTTCATGGCTATGAAATGCATTCCTCAAATTTTAACTAGTTTTGGAGGGACTAAATTTCACAGTCTCAATATATTCTCTGATTCACAGATCTCATTAGCATGGATCTCAAACAAAGGTCAAAAGTCTAAACAAAATTTTGTCAGGAATCGGATACAGGATATTATAAGAATGATATTATCCTTAAAAGAGGATCATTATCTGACACCTGAATTCAGGTATGTCTGTTCTAAGGACAATCCGGCGGACCTGCTCACTAGAGGTTTGTCGTCCTCAGAGTTTAAGAAAAAGTTATCATTTTGGTCTCGAGGACCAGAATGGTTGGTACATGATTCTTCATATTAGCCAAGTTATGGGTTGGACAGTGAGAATGCTAACGCCGCCTCACCTATTTTCACTATAGTTCAGTTAGTTAAAGACCCGCCTGTTCTTAATTTCGAGAGGTTCTCCAGTCTCATTTATCTCCATCGAGTTTGTGCTCTTCTTTTCCGATTTCAATCTAAAGCTGCGAAGGTGGACATGGACTGTGACTCTAGAGCTCGACTTTATTGTCTCAGGATCATGCAGCAAGAGTCCTTTTCCAAAGAACTGGATTTTCTGCAGAAGATAAAACTTGACCCTTCTTCAACTGCACTACCTCCAGATTTGGTTAATCGCTTGAATCTCTTCTTGGATGACTTTGGTCTCATCAGAAGTAAGGGACGTATTTCGCGATCGAACTACTACCAATATGAAGTTCTTAATCCTATCTTATTAGGAAAGAGTCATCATTTGACTATTTTATTAGTTAAAGATGCTCATTTTAGATGTAAGCATCTAGGCATACAAGCAACACTCACCCATCTGAGATTGCGAGGTTTTTGGATAACATCTGCTCGTGCAACAATCAAGAAAGTCCTTGCAGATTGCATAGTCTGTAAAAAGTTCAATTCCTTTTCATTTAGATACCCTCGTTTCACGAATTTCACCAAGGCACAGGTTGAACTTTTCCGTCCTTTCAAGCACCTAGGAGTCGACTTTACCAAACATTGGTGGGTCAGAGTTAAGGGTGCTAGTCAGGCTCAGAAGATGTATGTTTTAATCTTCACTTGCCTCAACATTCGAGCCATATATCTGGATCTTCTTCCAGATATGTCTTCAAAATCGTTCGTGCAATCCTTTCAAAGGTTTGTTAACAAATTTGGTGTCCCTGATGTCCTTTATAGCGATAACGCTAGTCCTTCACTCAGGGTGCAGATGCCATAGAATCATTTGTGGTTTCTGAGGATGGTGGAGAGTTTCTCCGTCATAATCAAATTAAACACCAGCGAATACCTTTATATAGTCCTTGGGTAGGAAGTATGTGGGAACGTATGATAAGAGTTGTGAAAGACTGCCTTCATAAAACAGTTGGACGTTCCTCTTTGGAGTATTTTAGTTTCATTACTATTCTTTCTGACATAACAGACGCTATAAACTCCAGACCTCTCACATACACTTCGTCAGATAATGATATCATACCTCTTACGCCTAATTGTTTTCTGAAACCTCAAGCAAGAACGGGCTTGGTGTTGCCAGGAACCAATTCTGATAATCAGTTCTGGAACTCTGCCTCTTCAGGTCGAGAAGAACTAATTCGTTCTCTTAAGAGTTCCTCAGAAATATTTGAGGAATTCAGAACTCGTTGGTATAACGAGTACCTGGTTGGTCTCAGAGAAACCAGTCGGGATCTTTATCAGGCCAAATGGGAAAATCTTGTAAAAGTCAATGACGTAGTACTTATCAAAAGTCCTGTCAAAGACCGACCATTTTGGCAGATGGGTATTGTCACACAGCTTCTATATGGTGATGATAATAAAGTGAGACAGGTGTTTGTTAGAACACCCGGAGGACAACAAAATATGTACTCTATTAAACACCTATACCCATTAGAATTATCTTTGACTCACAGAGGGTCTGGGGCAAGTTCTACCTCATCAGATAATGTTTCTAGTGATCTTCCCAAGGTCACACCGTCTTTACCTTCTGATAAGAGTGTTAGTAATGTCCGTCCCATTCGTAAAGCTGCTGAAGCAGCTAAGCGTCGCTTAGTAGATCCTGATACCTCTGAGGATTCGGAATAAATTCTCAATTCAATGACGCCTTCCTGTCTAAAGTCAGGCGTCATCCTGGCCGGGGAGGATATAAAAACTGTATCAGTATTTATTTATTTTATCGCTAAATTTATCAGTCTCAATCTGGCCACCTTGAAGGAATAGTTCTAATTTTGACCGCCAGATCAAAAGCTCATTTTCATCAAAGAGAGAAAAAGCAAGTACACACTTCTTATTTAAATTCTGAAGAATAGACTTCTTATGCAAATTCGAAAGAATAAACATATTCTCTCCCATACGATATAATTTATATTTCGGTTAATTCTGTGTTCTTGTGAAAAATCATATTTCATCTTGTTGTTATAAAAGCGAATAGCTTAGCTTCCAAAGATCGAGACGCAATTTGTCTCCCTCTAAGGAAAACACAAGATCAAATTCGTCAGTAACTAAAAAGGTTACCTTAACATCATTTCATATCGTCTCTCAATTATTATAAAAGCTTGGACGTACACGTACGAGGGAACATTCTTCGAACTGTGACGGAGAAGGAAATTTTCTCCAACTATTTTTAACATCAAATACAGTTACTGAAACTTAAACGTCAAGTTCAGTTTTCTGTTTCAAGTTCCTTCGAGGTGTACGGCCATTTTGAGACTATTACTATTATTATTACTATTATTATTTATTATCGTTTTTATTATTATTATTATTATTATTATTATTATTATTATTATTATTATTATTATTATTATTATTATTATTTATATATTATTATTATTATTATTATATTATTTATTATTATTATTATTATTATTATTATTATTATTATTATTATTATTATTATTATTATTATTATTATCTTATTATTATTATTATTATTATTATTATTATTATTATTATTATTATATTATTATTTATTTTAATATTATTAATATTTTATATTATTATATATAATATATTATTATTATTATTATTATATATTATTATTATTATTATTATTATTATTATTATTATTATTATTATTATTATTATTATTATTATTATTATTATTACTTTATTACTTATTTTACTATTATATATGCGGAAGATATCCCTATAATTCTAGCGACGTCACACATTAACAATAATGCTGTACTATTTTCTAGTATTATAAATAATAATATTAGTATTATAAATAAATACTATTTTCTGGAGATGATATTTATTATAATTATAATTACAATTATTATTATTATTATTATTATTATTATTATTATTATTATTATTATTATTATTATTATTATTTTCCATGTTGTCGTTAACTCATCATTATTACCATTACTAGCTACTATTATAACTACAATTGTCATTAATTTATATTATTATGGGTACTATTGTATTTAACTTTTATTACTACTATTATTATTATTATTGCTATTGCTATATTTATTATTGCTCATTATATTTATGCATCATATTTGTATAATAATGGGATATCAAATTATATTGATGTAATATTTATCAACTAAACTTTGGGGTTCAAAGGAAACCAATGTGCTTCCCCTTAGAAGCCCCTTTTCAGAGTAATGTACAGCTAATTATAAATATTGTATCTAGTAGAGTAGGACCTACTGAAAAAATGTATAACTTGTAATTATACTTCTGAATAAAGAATTTTGAATTTGAATTATTATTATTATTATTATTATTATTATTATTATTATTATTATTATTATTATTATTATTATTATTATTATCATTATTATTATAATACTTGTTTGAGAGTCTCGAAGAATAGTTTTTGCTCGAATCCGGAATGAAATATATTATTTATTTTTGTTCCCTCTCCTTTTACTGTATTAAGGGTGAATTTCCTGCAAGATTCATTCGCGCCAGAACCCCAGGCCTAAGGATGACTCCTTATGTATTTTTTTGCTTCTGTTATCTAAATCCCAAAGTCATTCTCAATATGCTAATGCTTTTCTTGATCGCTATCATGCTCAATTATATTGCTGAAATCTGGATATGTATTTTTTTTAAGATGTTCAACGAGACTCTTTTTTGATAATGCCTGTTGCTCCTACAATGATGGGTACAATCTCTACTACCTCTATATTCCATGTTCTCTTTATCTTATATTTTAATCTTTGGTCTTTAATCTCTTTTTCCCTCTCATGTGCCCATACTCCTCCATCCGATGGTACTCCTACTTCTACAATCCAACATTTATTTTCTGTTTTATCATGAATTATTAAGTCCGGTTTATTAATTATTGGTTACATGTATTGATGTCGGTATATTATAATCATATAAAAGCAAAACAATATTATTTTCTTCGATACTATTCGGGTTATGTTCCCAATAGTTCCTTGTAGAAACCGGTATTTTATATTTTTTGGCAAAATCTGTAGTGTATTAGTTTACATATATTGTTGTGTCTTTCCGTGTATAACCCTCTCTCCAGCAGTATCTGATATCCATTCAAAATATGGATTACTGATTCTGGCCAGTTCTTGCACATTCAGCATTTGTCAGATACAATTTCCCCCTTCGATGTGTTTCTTAAACCAATTGGTTTTTAGTGCTTGGTCTTGTGCTGTTAATATGGTTCTTTTGTCATTGTCTCTTAATCATCCCTTTATGAATACTTCATTTGTTCTATAAGTGTCTATAAATATTTCATCTAGATTTGCTTGTGATGTTTTGCAAAAGTATGGCTTTTCTTCTGTTCTATGTTCTCATGGTCTCTTCGCTCTTTATATCTCTCTTTGATGTATTTTACACTCTTCTTTAGTGTTTCTTCATTCCTTCCTTCTTCTTGATCTATATTGCTATTTCGTAGGTAGTCATCTGATTTTTTTTGTTATTGATATCGAGCTAGGTTTCGTTCTTTCATAACACTGTACTCATTTCAAGAATTTGTCTTCCTTCCCTTTCCAAGTATATTTTGATTCCAATTATTTCAGATTTATAGATTGAATCTATCAGTGGTACTCCGATTCCTCCTATATATGAAAAATGGAATGAACTTTCAAATAACATTCAAGAATCAGCAACACTTCCCACATTTCGTAAACATGTCAAAGATCACTTGCTTTCAAAATACTAAAGAAGGTATCCATTAACCAGACCAACCAAACTTGTTCCCAACTTTTCCAAAACTGCTGTAATTATAATTATTATTATTATTATTATTATTATTATTATTATTATTATTATTATTATTTTTATTGTTATTATTATTATTGTTATTATTCTTATTATTCCTATTATTTGCTTTTTAACTTTATTGTAAAAACTATTAGCGTCCAGATATTTTAATGTTTTTATTGCTAGTCATTACATTTTATAGTTATTTTC
>SEYY01000994.1:25000-32500 GCA_009176605.1 Armadillidium nasatum
AATCGCTATCCTCAACGTCCCATCTATTTATAACTGGAAGTTTGAAACAGGTGATTTTATATTTAAAAGTTATTTTTTGGTTTATTTTTCTTATATCTCCTCGGGTGGTCAAAGGCCGGAGGCCTACCAAATTCCACCGAAATTGGAAAAAAAAATTTATCTTGGTCGATGGAAGGCCGACATGTCTAGATACACGGCGTTTGAAAGTATGCAAGTCAAATTAAGTTGGGAAAACGGATAAAGGGAGTGTGTTCCAGACTTTACTAGTAGAGTATATGTAAGATTGAGCATAGTGGTTAAGTCTGGGTTCGGACAGTTGGACAGAGAAAGGACGAGACTGTGTAGAAAGGCGTGTCGCAAGAGCCCTTCTCAATGGAGGAGGTATGTTAAGAAGATGGTAAAGAGAAAGTGACGCAACAATTTGACGGGCAGAAAGGGTTTGGAGAGAGTTAGTAAGAGCAGGAGAGTTGATGAAACGAAAAGCCCTAGACTCCACCTTCTCAAGGAGGGCTGTATGAGTGGAACCACCCCAGATGTGTGACGCACACTCCATTCAAGGGCGAACAACACCCCTATACAGAGCAAGCAACTGGGGTGGCGTGAAGTAATTCTGAATGCGCCTTCGAACACCCAACCTCTTAGAAGCTTGTTTAGAAAGAGAAGTAATGTCATTTTTCCAAGAAAGATCACGAGAAAAGGATACGCCGAGAATATTAAGAGTAGATGAAGGTTTGAATTGTGTGTTTTCGTTCGAAGAAGGCATCATAGTTGTGTGGAAGATTGTGTAGAGAGGAGATATGGAGAAACTGAGTTTTTGAGGAATTGAAAACAACCATGTTTTCTCTGCCCCAATTTGAAATACGTGAAAGATCAGAGGATACGTTTGTGAAGAGGATCTTCTAGTTTGTGAGGATACGTATGTGAAGTGGATTTTTCTAGATTATGAGGATACGTATGTGAAGAGGATCTTCTAGATGGTGAGGATACGAATGCGAGGAGGATTTTTCTAGATTATGAGGATACGTATGTGAAGAGGATCTAGTTTGTGATCATACGTATGTGAAGAGGATCTTCTAGTTTGTGAGGATGCGTATGTGAAGATGATCTTCTAGTTTGTGAGGATACATAGGTGAAGAGGATCTTCTAGATGGTGAGGATACGTATGTGAAGAGGATCTTCTAGTTTGTGAGGATACGTATGTGAAGAGGATCTTCTAGTTTGTGAGGATACGTATGTGAAGAGGATCTTCTAGTTTGTGAGGATACGTATGTGGAGAAGATCTCCTAGTTTGTGAGGATACTTATGTGAAATGGATCTTCTAGTTTGTGAGGATACGCATGTGAAGAGTATCTTATTTAGTCAGTTATTTTATTTATCAGAAAATAAATAATTGGTTACTTTCTTATGAGTAGCATCTTTTTTGTGTGTGTGTGTGTGTGATTTAAAAAATTTATTTTATGAGTTTATGATTTTTTTAACACTAATCTTCTTTTTACATTCCTCCCCCCCCCCCCAAAAAAAAAAAAAAAAACCTCTTTGCAATTCCTAAATAAAAGTTTTTAAAACTTTTTCATAAAATAAAAAAAAATAAAACTTTCCATGGAGAAATAAAACTTTCGCCAAGTATTTGTAGTCAGTTGGAGAACGTGATTGAAAATGTTAAAATTAAAAGTTATTGGATATGAAATGCCAAGAGTTAAAAAGTGTAAGAAATATTTTAATATTTTATCCTTTAATGTAGATACAAATTTTTTTTTTTTTTAAGTTGCTCTAATAAAAGGGACAGTCATTAGTGGAGAGAGACATTGGTGCTAATTAGTTATTATTATTATTATATTATATATATATATATATATATATATATATATATATATATATATATATATATATATATATATATATATATATATAAATATTCTGCTGGGGTGCTCCTGAGTTACAGGAGCAACCAACCAATGTGAAGCTACGCCGCAAACATGAGCACAACAACTGTTGCTACGAAATTAACAATATAAGACAAAGAAACATTTTTCGCATGCCAGTATTCGAAACCATTTAAAACAGCGTCGCCGTTAGGCAATGTACAGAAGGCTCTACCATTGAGCCACCCCGACTCCTTAGATAAAAAAGAAGGCGATGCTGTTTTCAATGGTTTCGAATCCTTGTGTGTTTAGAAGTTTTGTTGTATATATATATATATATATATATATATATATATATATATATAATATATATATATATATATATATATATATATATATATATATATATATATATATATATATATATATATATATATATGTGGTGTGTGTGTGTGTGTTTTAATCTTTAATTATTTTTGGTAGAAAAAATGAAAAACCAAAGAAAAGATCTTGCAGATTCCCAAGAAAAGATTAAAACGAAAAGTAATTTGCAAAGAACATTTTTTTTTCTTTTTTTTTTCTTTCTTTTTTTTCCACATCAAAAATATTATAAATCATTCGAATGAAAAATGACATAAAGCGATAATAATAATAATAATAATAATAATAATAATAAAAAAGACGTTTTCATATCTTAAATGACATCTATTTTTATGTAGCGTATTTGAGCGCGTATCTACAAGAGGCAATTATTCACAAACCATTGATAAAAATTGAGATGTTAAAAAAAAAATAATACTTTCTTACAAAAAGGAAAATGATAATATTACTCTCTCTCTCTCTCTCTCTCTCTCTCTCTCTCTCTCTCTCTCTCTCTCTCTCTCTCTCTCTCTCTCTCTCTCTCTCTCTCTCATATGTTATTAAAAATTGTGACAATTGCAAGCTCGTTTTTCATTATTTCTATTCATTATTCATCATTTTTTTGTTTTTTGTCATTATATTTCGTGCAAATTCATTTCTTTTTTTTCTTTTTTTTTGATACCTAATTTAGACAGGTGTTGATTATGAAGAGACGTTATTACAGAACAAATGAGCCTCAAATATTGGTTGATGATTCTTGCATGTCGATTCGTATACTTTGTTTGGAAGCGTGATTGCTTTGCTTAAAAATCAGTGGATTTTAATGAGGGCGTAGCATTGCTCGCTCATTAAACGAAATATTGTATTAGACTGCCAAAGAGTGTCATCGGTAGTCCAGAGTATTTCAGCAGCGTCTTTTGTAGTACTTTCGAAACAACTGTTTATCAGTACTAAAATGTTGTAATTTTAGTAAATTTTAAAAAACTTTCAATTTCAAGATAATAGTAGTAGTAGGAAGACAGATTCTGAACCATAAAACATCGAAATTAGGAGATTTAAGATTTCCAAGACGTGTTACGGATAGTTAGTGTTTATATAGGTACAGATTTCACCATTTAGTAGGAAATTGTGAAAAAAGTTGTAGTAGGAGATATTGTCCAACTGGGTCTGAGACAGAAGTAAAAGGTTAGGATGAGAATTAGAGTGGTGATATTCCACGGATTCTATATTAGCACGGAGACCACGGACGTTCGCAAAGTCAATAGAAAGCCCCCGTTTACATCCTCCCCTACGTCCTCTTAATCTTATCATTCAAAGAAACACACATACAAGAACACACACACACTCTCTCACACGCCCAAAAAAATCTACACACCCTCACACACATTGACACATAAACACACACACACACACACACGCACGCCAGAACACGTACTTACATACACTTACTAATGTAAAACGGAAACTTAAAACAAAATAAAAGGAACTCACAGCAACTACATTAAGCAATATATATATATATATATATATATATATATATATATATATATATATATATATATATATATATATATATATATATATATATATATATATATATATATATATATATATAATACCCTTCTTTTTTGAATATATGAATATAATAGAGTATATGTATATATGTATTAGTGAGGGTAGGCGCGAGCGTGAGAGTAAAAATATTTTACTGTTAAGTTTATTGTTTTTTAAAGATACAATTTTGAATTTCTTAAATAAATTATATATATCTGTATGTATATATATATATAAAAAAATATTTAGAATATATTTACATACAAGGATGATGACAGGAATTTTGACTACAATTCAAGTTGTAAATGGCAATATGTATGCACATATTTTCTCCACATATTGCAATACAAAATATATATATATATATATATATATATATATATATATATATATATATATATATATATATATATATATATATATATATATATATATATATATATATATATATATATATATATATATATATATATATAATATATAAAACCTTTAAACTTGTAGACCAACTTAGAGCTCTGTTTTAAAAAAAAAAAAAAAACTCTATGCTTAAATAATAATAATAATAATAATAATAATAATAATAATAATAATAATAATAATAATATAATAATAATTTAAATTAATAGAAATAAGAATAATAATAATAATAATATTAAATACTATTATTATCACTACTACTAATAATACTAATAATAATATTTATGGTAAACTATATATATATATATATATATATATATATATATATATATATATATATATATATATATATATATATATATATATATATATATATATGAGATAGTAATAATACCTGTAAATCACTTAAAATATCTTCTCTTTTACCCCAAGATCCATGAAATTTATTCCAAGCATTTCTTTTTGTCGTTTTCCTGTCAAAAACGGAGAATTCAAATAAATTTATATATATATATATATATATATATATATATATATATATATATATATATATATATATATATATATATATATATATATATATATATATATATATATATATATAGTATATATATGTTGGTGGTCAATGGTGAGAGGCCCATATGGTTCTACCTAAGTTGGGAGGAAAATAGCAATTCGTTAACCAGATAAATGGCAAACATGATGAAATGACTTCGAAACACCGTTTTTGAAGGGGAGAAAGTCAATTAGAGTTGGAGAAATTAGAAGAATGAAGTGTGTTCTAGATTTTACTAGTATAGTTCGTTCAAGAATGAACATTGCCGTTAAGCTTGGTGTCAGAGACCTGTACAGAGAAAAGCTAGACTGTTTTGAAAAGTTAAGTGTCATTAGCTCTTCGTAAAGCAGATGTATCCAATAAAAGAGTTCTGAAGAGCAGTGTCCATTATAATTGCCATAATATAAGGAGTGTCATGAGTCAATTCGACAGTTATAAAGAGATTGTAGATTCTGTTGAAAGAGTTCAAAAGTCGAAAAATCCCTGATTCTACCTTTTCAAGGAGGATCGTATGTGTTAAACCATCTCAGATATTCAATGCAAATACTTCTTGCAATGTCGAACACCCTTAAATATAGCAAGCAACTAAGGGTGTATGAGTGTTCTGAAAGCCCCTCAGAACACCGAAGCCTTTGGAAGATTAGTTAGTGAGAAAGAGATTCCACCATCAAGAAAGATCACGAGAAAATGCATTTTTATGCGTTGTTTGTTTTTGAAGAAAATTATATGTGGAATTTTATGCCGAATTGATAAATGAGGAAACTATACTTTTGAGCATTGAAACCCTCATATTTACTTTAATCTCACCAAAATTTACCTTATAATTATAAAGTAAAATTTGATCTTACTTAGAATTAGGAATTCGAAAGCTGACTTCCTATCAAATGATTATTTACTTTTAAAGTGAGATGTCTATCAAAATGATGGAGGTGTCATCGGATTAGGAATAAGGTACAAAGTGACAGATAGGAATGATAAATGAAAAGTACCAAAAATAAATAAATAAATAAATAAATAAAAAATAAAAAAAATAAATAAAAATTTAAGGAAAGGACAAAATCTTGAAGATCACTACTAATTGTTTTAAAAGATAAACGATAACCGTCTACAACATCATCTACAGATCGACAGAAATGAAAATCTAAGATAAGAATAGATACCGAAAGAGGGAAATTTAAACAAAAACATTTTTGAATGTATTCAATGAAATAAATATAAAGACGAAGATCAGAGGACCAAGAGTCGGTGAGAAGATAAAGATCACTTGTTATCTTTCCTATCGGAAGCAAAATTGATAAGATTAGATTTGAGATGCATACAAATATTCATGTACAATAGATTCAGGAATTTAGAAGTACAGGATTAAAGCTGTAGAAGGAAAGATGACAGTACATGATGAAATAGTTTATTAAGGCAAAGTGTAAGCTCTGGACCACAAGATTTGAGAGACCCAGAATAATAATATTAATAATAATTTAGAACTATACTACTTTGTGGTATTAAGCTACAATGGAGCAGAAATGAGAATTTTTAAATGAAATCGCAGTATTTGAGAGAGAGAGAGAGAGAGAGAGAGAGAGAGAGAGAGAGAGAGAGAGAGAGAGAGAGAGAGAGAGAGAGAGAGAGAGAGAGAGAGAGAGAGAGAATGTTAAGAAGAGGAACAAGAATTATTGTATTTTCAAAGTAAAAAAAAAAAAAAAGAGAAACTAATAAATTTTTTTTTTAGTAGTTTTTGCACGATTGGAAGATGAAAATCCAGGGTATGTTTCCAGATTTGAAGAAAACGATAATTCCTGAAGACATTGTTCACTGTAATAATGTGGATGGGTGTAAGATGGGGTACAGGTGGAGTAGGGACTCTTCGAATGTCACTTCTCCAATTATGTCTGAAGTTGTGAGTTACTTTGTCCTTTGAAATTTGTTAAAAGGAAATATTCGAGTGGCATTTGGTGGAAGGGCATGGGAGTGCCCACTGAAAATGTCCATAAACGCTATCCAGTGTATAGTATAGTAGTTAAATTACGCTGAAGGTTCCTTTTACATAAGTGAGGATCGGAAGAAATAAACCATTTACCACCAGAGTGCAGAGAAATTTTCCAGGCTTCAAACCCAGCCTAACATATTATATATAGAACCTATAACGGGAGAGGGTAATTGCATTGCTTTTCATATATATATATATATATATATATATATATATATATATATATATATATATATATATATATATATATATATATATATATATATATATATATATATATATATATATTATATATATATATATATATATATATATATATATATATATATATATATATAATATATATATTATTTTATATATATATATGGCCAGACTTCGGATTGAGCCAGCTGTATATTTAAAAAACTACTTAACGTACGTAAGAAAGGATTATATTTTTAGAATCCTTGTCGAATTTCAGGTAGGAAACATTGGGAAATAAAAAATAAATTCTTATAATAATAATAAAGTTTATATAAGTAAAGTTAACTTTTTATTAACTCTCGATAGAATCTTACGTCTGACAACGTCGCTTTTTTTCTTAAAATTTTCCGAAATTTGAATAACTAAAATTTCGCTAATGACTAACAAAATTGTAAAAGATGTTATATATATATATATATATATATATATATATATATATATATATATATATATATATATATATATATATATATATATATATATATATATATATATATATATATATATATATATATATATGGTGT
>SEYY01000994.1:37500-45000 GCA_009176605.1 Armadillidium nasatum
TAGAAGATCCTTGTCAAGTACCTGTATGTTACTTGACAATGATCTTCAAGGATTTTAATTTTATAAGGGAAGAAGAAGATCCTTGTCAAGTATGTTACTTGACAAAGATACTCAAGAATTTTTATCACAAAACTTATCCCAATGGGTTTTAAAAACAAGGAACGAAGGTCTATGATGGTGTCGCTTTAAGCGGTACTGAGAGGGCGTATTTAAATTTCATTCTTTCTGGTCTTTTGTACGATAGATCTGGGGTTCCCAACCTTTTTATGGGGGGTTGTAGATCCCCTGAGTCCTAACTTTATGTTTTTAGACCCTCCATATACTCATATGGCTAAGGTTTATCTCGTATTATGAACCCCCGATATAGAAATTTTTTTCCTTGAGGACCCCCTCAAAGCTTCTGTGGTCCCCAGGGGATCCTTGTTGACCCTCCGTTTAGAAGCGCTGCTGTAGATTATCTTGAATACTTTCATTTGTAGTTTTTTTTTTCGGTATATAAAAAATATTCTAATATTTTACAATGTAAAAATATTAAAAAATATGCAAAATTTAGCGAACTTTTAAGATGAAAATCGCTAAGTATATAATATATATATATATATATATATATATATATATATATATATATATATATATATATATATATATATATATATATATATATATATATATATATATATATATATATATATATATATATATATATATATGAATTATTATCATTATTATTATTATTATTATTATTATTATTATTATTATTATTATTATTATTATTATTATTATTATTATTATTATTATTATTATTATTATTATTTATTATTATAATAATATAATAATGATATTATTATTATTATTATTATTATTATTATTATTATTATTATTATTATTATTATTATTATTATTATTTATTATTAATCGAAGAAAACTAGAATTTAATTAACGCATGAAGGTATGCATATAAACTTTACATGTGTGCAATTTCATATTTATCTATTTTTAAGTAAATTTGCATTTACAAGAAGAAATCTATATATATATATATATATATATATATATATATATATATATATATATATATATATATATATATATATATATATATATATATATATATATATATATATATATATATATATATATATATATATATATATATATATATATATATATATATATATATATATATATATATATATATCAGGGTGTTTCGGAATTGAACGGCAATATTTTAGGTATGGGTTCCCTACAATATTAGAAACAATAAAGGTCATATAAACATATGGCACAAAATACTTTATTAACGTGATACTGGATCATACAGTTATGTATTTCGCAGGACATCATTTACAGTAACTGTTCAAAGTGGCCTCCATCTTCTTGAATGCAGCATTCTGCACGACGTATCCATGCTTCTCTGGCACCTCGTATAGCATCAGGACGAAGCCTGATAGTTGCTGCGGCAACCTCGATCCGATTTTGTAGCTCTTCCTTGCGTTTCCACAGGCGTAGAATAAACCATAGACTTCATCCAGCCCCACAGAAAGTAATCCAATGGCGTTAAATCAGGGGATCGTGGTGGCCATTTAACAGGACCGTTGCGCCCTACCCATCGGTGACCATACGTTGTGTTTAAATAATCTGTGACAATATGCAAATAGTGCTCCGGTGCACCGTCATGCATAAACCACATCCCCTGCCTATTGGCAATCGGAATATCTTGTAGAAGCTCAGGGAGATTATCCTGCAAAAACTGCAGGTAAGAAACTCCTGAAAGCCTAGGTGGCAAAAAGAAGGGGCCGACTAAATTGTCGCCTAGAAGACCACACCAGACATTTAATGAAAAGGTATGTTGGTAATGTGTAGTAGCAGTCGTATGAGGGTTTTCATCATCCCAGGTATGGGTGTTTCGATAATTAGTAATCCCATTTCTCGTAAAGCAGGATTCATCGGTAACGAGCATGCGGCTCAGGAAGTTAGGATCTCGTGCGCATTTTCGAATTAATCACTAGGAGAAATATCTGCGCTTGTTATAATTATGATGAGTAACCTATGCCCAAAGAGCCTAATACGGAATGACAGAAATGTAATTCCCTTTTCAACAAATGAACGTATGCTAATGTTCAGAGAGATACGTCTTTAACAACTGATATCTCGGATATAAACTAATTTTAAACATATGTTTATATGACCTTTATTGTTTATATTGTGGTAGAGAACCCATACCTTAAATATTGCCGTGCAATTCCGAAAAACCCTGTATATATATAATCCATCCACATCAGACGAGAGAATATATCCTGCTGACAAATTTTTGTCTGACTTGAAGGTTTATATTAATGAGGTAAACGATTTTAGTGCATTCATAAAAAGGAGCTTCTGTTAAGAATTTAAGAACCAATTTGAATAATATATTTTTTTTTTGAATTAGTTCGATTACACAGTCTTCTCAAAGGCGTGGCTGTAGGGGATGCTCAACTTCTCCTATAGTATAATCCGGCTCCTCTCTCTCTCTCTCTCTCTCTCTCTCTCTCTCTCTCTCTCTCTATATATATATATATATATATATATATATATATATATATATATATATATATATATATATATATATATATATATATATATATATATATATATATATATATATATATATATAGTAATTTAAAATAATCGGTGAACTAAGCTCTTTCGTGTCTCAACACGTTATAAAAGCATTATTCCTTTGATGGTTTGATATAATAATTTAAATTGAATGAGAATTCGAGATCTTGCATCATCATCTTTTGCTTCTTCTTTTATATTCCACCAGCAGGAATGAAGAGAATTCTTCTGAAGTTTTTTTACATTGTTAAAAATATATATATATATATATATATATATATATATATATATATATATATATATATATATATATATATATATATATATATATATATATATATATATATATATATATACATGATTATTGATTGCTTTAGGTCTTCCGTAGGATGTAACGCTAAGGACGTCACAGAGTTTACTGAAGAGGAGTTCTGGTCGTAAGGGTTGATTTAGTGAATTGGTTCATTTCCCCCATCGACTATTCCTTTTACTCTTTGTACTCCCGAATTCCTATGGATCCATCTCGTGCCAGTGTCATTCAGATTGGATGTAATGTGTTTCGGGGATGGGAAACTTCTATTTTCTTTATCATTCTTACTAATTTTTAATCACTTTAGAATCTTTGCTAATAATATATTTGACAGGACAATCTTCCTTTCAGTTGACGAAATGGGTTCACTTCTATGGTTCATCTATTAGTAAATATTTTTGTTATTGTTTTAAGTATATTTTTCTTAAAAAGTAGAATTTGTCTTTCCTCATCTTATTGTCATTATGGCTTCCGACTTTCCAGATTAACTGCTGACATCATTTTCTATTCTACAGATTTGTATAATTTCTGCCTTTAAGGACTATGGGGTCTTGTGTAGTGAATGGTGACTCTTGCTTGATATGTTAATGGAGTATTTATAAGGAAAGACTCTCCAGGTCTTCTTCCTTAAGGAGTTTCTTTTTCAATTTCAATTTATTCTTTCTAGTTTTAGGGCTGGTTTAATTCTATCTCTCTCTTCCATTCGTTGATCAGTCCTTGCATCGAATATATTTTAGTACCGATTAACATCTTCAAAAAATATGTTTTTTATTAATCATGTGTAATGGGATTTATTTTTTAGTCTTTTTGTAAGTAACACTGACGCTTTTCCCAATTCATCTTCTTATTTTAGCGAGTTCATTACAAAAAGATGTTCAATATTTCAGCAAATTTTACCAATCGATCACCTCTTTCATTTCTCAAGATTTACAGCAACATTTCTTATCTCTTTTCTACTATTTTAGTTATGATTTCCAACCTTAGCATTATTCTTCCATGAATGATTATTTTATAATGATAAATTTTCTGTATATAAATAAGCATTACTTCTTTATTTACGTATACAAAAAAGCATTACTTATATACGTATATAAATAAGCGTTATTTATATACGGATATGAATAAACATTATTTATATATTACATTATTAAATTGAACACAGTACATATGTCTATATATATATATATATATATATATATATATATATATATATATATATATATATATATATATATATATATATATATATATATATATATATATATATATATATATATATATATATATATGAATGGAGAATGACCCTTGTCTGAAAATAATGCCAAATAGGATCTCGTTCATTTCTCCTTTACTTGTCATAAGGGAAAGCTCAATCATGTCCCGCAAAATTTGATGGATATATATATATATATATATATATATATATATATATATATATATATATATATATATATATATATATATATATATATATATATATATATATATATATATATATATATATATATATATATATATATATATATATATATATATATATAGGGATGGAGCGATACCAAAATTTTACCGATACCGATACCGATACCTAAAAATTCCCCGAAGCCGATACCCGATACCCGATACCTGAAAATATGCCGATACTTGCCGATACTACTACCGATACCACTACCGATACCGATACTTTTCCTATACTATATATACCAAAATATTTACCAATACCGATACCGATACCGATACCGATATTCACTCCATCCCTAATATATATATATATATATATATATATATATATATATATATATATATATATATATATATATATATATATATATATATATATATATATATATATATATATATATATATATATATATATATATATATATATATATATATATATATATATATATATATATATATATATATATATATATATATATATATATATATATATATATATATATATATATATATATATATATATATATATATATATATATATATATATATATATATATATATATATATATATATGATATATTAAAATTTATTTTATATCGATTTAAATTATCATAAATTAATTATCTTAATATTAAAAATTTGACCTTTTATAAAAGAAAACTCGAAAAAAAAAAAAAAAAAAAAAATTAATAAAAAGAAAATGAAAAGAAAGTAAATTAAAAAAAGTATTATATAAGGAAAAAAATTTTAAAATAAAAATAAATGTTAAAAAAAAAAAAAAATTTATTTTGCTATTTTGGGTTATAAATTTTCTGAATACTTTTTGATAAAATTTGTTTTATCTTTTTTTTTTTTCGTTGGAAACATTGAAAAAAATAATGTGAACTTTACGAAATAATAATAATAATAATAATAATAATAATAATAATAATAATAATAATAATAATAATAATAATAATAATAATAATAATATAAAGGTAATAGAAATAATAATTAAATAAAAATAATAAAAATTAATAATAATAATAATTTAGCAATAATAATAATAATAATAATAATAATAATAATAATAATAATAATAATAATAATAATAATAATAAAGACTAGAAAAATTGTGATTAATAAAAATAATAATAGTTTAAAAATTATGCCTAATAATAATAAAAATAATAATAATAATAATAATAAAAAAAATAATTTAAAAACTGCTTATATTTGATAATAATAATAATAATTAAAAATAATAATAATAATAATAATAATTTAATACTAATTTGCTAATTATGATTAATGATAATAATAATAATAATAATAATAGTAATTAATACTAATTTACTAATTATCTCATGGGCCTTACTTTGTTATTTATAACACAATGATATTTTGCTATTATACTTTAACAGTGATTTAAAATAATGAATGATGCCTTGGCGAGTAACAATGGCTTTTACAAAACAAGCGATACAGAGACACGTTATTCGTTATAGTGTAAGGGAAATAGTTTCCTACGAGTCTCTCTAAGTCTTATGAGTCTCTCTCTATACAGAGACACGATACTCGTTATATTTTGATACGAATCTCTCTCTCTCTCTAAGTCTTGTATTGAATGTGTATGTTTCTCTCTCTCTCTCTCTCTCTCTCTCTCTCTCTCTCTCTCTCTCTCTCTCTCTCTCTCTCTCTCTCTCTCTCTCTCTCTCTCTCTCTCTCTCTCTAAATCTTATATTAGATAGAGTCTCGCTAGCTCTTGTTTTAGGGATACATGAATTATGGCGACGGGTTTGATAGCTCGGGATTATTGTGTTTTGGGCTTTACTGTCAAGATGTCTTTCGTGGGTGATAAACAACTTGGCTAATTAATAAGGGAATAAAAGGTATTGCTGATTGCTTGACATGTGTGTGTGTGTGTGTGTGTGTGTGTGTGTGTGTGTGTGTGTGTGTGTGTGTGTGTATGTGTGACCGTGTTTTGTGTAGGTGTTTATGTAAGTGTGTTTGTGTGTGCACGGGTATTTGATATACATGTCATTTTATTGGAATGAAAACTTATATTCAATATATATTTATTTTTTTTTTTTTTTTTTTTTTTTTTTATTAATATATATAATATATATATATATATATATATATATATATATATATATATATATATATATATATATATATATATATATATATATATATATATATATATATATATATATATATATATATATATATATATATATATATATATATATATATATGTAGATGTGTGAGAGCATATTTATGGTAATTATTATTTATTACAGGATCACGGATACTTTAGCCAGATTTTTTTCAATTCCGGATATTTTTTGTCCGGATGTGCGTAGATTATCCGAATCCGTTATTAAGACTTCATAATATCATTAATGTATGAATGATATATTTTATTCTGAAGTTAAATTTTATAAATTAAATATTTTGTAAAATTTTTTAAATTTTTTTTATTTATTTATTTTATTTTTTTATATTCATGTAAATATTAAGAGAAGTATTAAGCACATGTAAGTAAATGCATGTATGAATTTATTGATGTATAAATATTTAGACTTGGTATATGATTTATTAAATTATATATACGCATTAATAATAATGATAATAATAATAATAATAATAATAATAATAATAATAATAATAATAATAATAATAATAATAATAATAATAAACGAAATGTTTGCAGAAATTAGTAACCAAATTTTAATGCAATTTTTATTAAAGTATTTATATTTAATTTTATTTTATTATTTTTTTAATTATTTTTTTCATTCCCATTATTTTATTTTTATTTTTTTGAATTCTATTTCTGGTATCCTCTCTCTTCTCCCCCCACCCACAACCATACCATTACTCACTAACCCGTGCAGATCTTTCGACTCTCTCTCTCTCTCTCTCTCTCTTTCCATCTCCCCCTCTTCCTCTCTCTCTCCATCTCTCTCTATTTCTTCATCTCTCTCCCTTTCTCCCCATCTCTCTCTCTCTCTCTCTCTCTCTCTCTCTCTCTCTCTCTCTCTCTCTCTCTCTCTCTCTCTCTCTTTAAGAGAGATCTTTATAGCATGTCAAAAGTTCTGTCAAAAAAACCGAATGAGTTGTCTAAGTTTTTTGAAGAGTTGAGTGGA
>SEYY01000994.1:75260-77760 GCA_009176605.1 Armadillidium nasatum
CTGCTCAGCTTTCACAACCTACTCCTTCCCCAAGCACATTGTCCCTTATTCTCATTCCTGACCTATATTCTACTTATCCACATACCGCTCTCAGACCTTTATTTCGAAAACTTCTACCTTTTTTTCTTTCCTAAACCTCCACACCCGCTCACTAACATCGGACAGCATCCCTCAAAATTTTCTTCCTTCTCTTGTCAACCTTCCTCTCTTCCAAATATCCCTCAAGCCTCCCAAAATTTCTCCCCCTCTCTTATTCTATATCCAACTTCTTCACCCTCACAAATATCACCCCCCTCAAAATTCACACCCAGATATTAAAAGAATTAACCCATTCCAATCTCTCCCTCCCCACCTTAATTAGCAATTCATCTCCCCCCACAAACCTATCTACACTCTCCCATTTTTCATCCATAACACTTTACTCTTCCTGCGTTCACTCGTAGCCAACTCATCACAACATTTTACAAACTCATCCACCAAAACTTTTAAACCCCCTTGTGACTCAGACAAAATACAACATCATCCGCATATAATAACAAATTCACATTCCATATATCTTGATGATCATCATTCTCACCCCTTTACCTTCTCTTTCTATCAACCTCACCACTTTATCTATAAATAAATTAAATAAACCCGGAGACATAACACAACCCTGTTTTATTCACCTCAAAAAAATCCGTTTCCATTCTAATTATTCTGACACACGCTCTACTATTCCTATAAAGTACTAAGCCCTCAATACTTTCTCCTCAATTTTACTCCTCAAAACTATATATATATATATATATATATATATATAATATATATATTATATATATTATTATAATATTTATATATATATATATATATATATAATATATATATATATATATATATATAATAAATTTTTAAGTTTGATCTTTTTTTTTTGTTTAATTTGCCGAGGTTTGTCAAACGTTTGAAGTCGTAGGAAGGTGGTTCAGTCTTGTTTGAAATGTGACTTATAAAATTTGTTTCAAACAAATCCAAACCACTTTCATTCGATTTTCAAACACTTGACAAATGTCTTGAAGCATAGAGGCTTTACCAATGTAAATTTTTTTTTCTTTTTTTTTCAGGAACCTCTTTTCGAATGGTCAAAATTTTAAAAGAAATGCATGTTTAAAAGATATCCCTGTAAGTGTTTATTAATACTAAGTTTATAATGATATATAACAATAATAATAATAAAATAAAATGCAAATATCGTATAATAGTTATATCATACTGTCTCGATTTTTATCAAAATTAATATCGATATAACGATTATCATTATTTCATCATTTTTAAAAAATTTAACATCGATATAACGATTATCGATTATATTTCTTCACTACTCACAGGTCGTAGAAAAATATGTTAATCTTCCGTGCCTGCAGCCTTCTCAAAATATTTTTTTCCTTTAATTTTTATTTTTTTATAATCAAATCGGTGTGATATTAAATAAAAAGTACACATATTATGTAATTAAAACAATTGATTGAATTTGGTGCAAAATAAAGTGGGACATGATAATCTGATTCAAAAAGACACGCCACAAAGGGTATAAACGACGAAAGGAATACTTCAGTGGTATGCATTATTATTTGGGCAAGAAAGGGGAGGGGGTTGCAGAGAGAAGTGGGAGGGTGATTTCAGGGAGAAGGGGGTGAGGGTTGAAGGGAGAAGTGGAGGGGATTTCATGGAGAAGGGGGTGGGGGTTGCAAGGAGAAGTGGGAGGGAATTTCTTGGAGAAGGGGAAGTGGGTACAGGGAGAAGTAGGAGGGAATTTCAGGGAGGAAGGGGAAGGGGGTGCAGGGAGATGTGTGATTCTTCTTCAAAAATAGAGTTTAGTGGAATTGTGTTGACTCTTATTAATAGTTTGAGATTATTATTATTATTATTATTATTATTATTATTATTATTATTATTATTATTATTATTAATTATTATTATTATACTCCATTATTATATAATTTATTTTTTTATTTTTATTATCAATATATATATTTATTTATTTTTTTCTTCTTCTTCTTCTTCTTCTTCTTCTTCTTCTTCTTCTTCTTCTTCTTCTTCTTCTTTTTTCTTCTATTTCTTCTTCTCTTCTTATATTATTATTATATTATTATTATTATTATTATTTATTATTATTTATTATCATTATCATTATTATTATTATTATTTATTATTTTTTATTTTATTCTTCTTATTATTTTTGAAATTAGAAAAGAAGTAAATATAGTGATTTCTTAAAAAATTATTTAACATCTAAAATTAAATAAAATTATGAATGAAATTCTAAAAATTAACTTTAAAAAATTCCACTTAGAGATTAAAGATTACCAAGAATTCTTGGTATAGTGTTTTTTCTATTAAAGTAATAATAATAATAATAAAAAATACCAAATAAAAAAAAAAAAAAAAAAACTTTTTTTGAAATATTTTTTTTATTTTTAAAAAAAAAAAAAAAATAATAATAATAATAATATTAATAATATAT
>SEYY01000994.1:87760-90260 GCA_009176605.1 Armadillidium nasatum
GCCAATATGAACAGATACACTGCATTTGAAGTTTTGCAAATCAAAGAAGTTGGGAAAATAGATAAAGGGAGTGGGCTCCAGTCCTTACCAGCAGGGTACATGTAAGATTGAGAATAGCTGTTAAGTCTGGGGTCAGAGAGTTGGACAGAGAAACTGTAGAAAAGCGTGTCGCACGAGTCCTTCTCAATGGAGGAAGTATGCGACGAGAGAGTTCTGATGAACAGTGTATATTGTAAATAGCGAAAGTTTAAAGAGAGTGAAGCAACAATTCCACGGGTAGAAAGAGACTGGAGAGAATTAGTGAGAGCGGAGTAGTTGATAGGACGAAAAATTTGTTTAGAAAGAAAAATAATGTGATCTTTGCAAGAAAGATTACGAGAAAAGAAAAAGATTATTAAGGACGGATGAAAGTTTGAGCTGTGCATTTTTGAAGATGTCATAGTTGTGTGGAAGGTTGTGTCGAGTGGAGGGATAGAGGAATTGGGTTTTTCAGGCATTAAAACCGACCATGTTTTCTCTGCCCCAATTTGAAATACGAGAAAGATAAGAGGTTAGTTGCCCCAAGGCCACCCTTCCTGTGACAATTAAGTGCTGTTGGGAGAGGCGTCTCTGAAATTGAAAGGAATTGTGAAGAGTCATCTGCATAGGAGTGAATACGTAATGAAGTATATATATATATATATATATATATATATATATATATATATATATATATATATATATATATATATATATATATATATATATATATATATATATATATATATATATATCGTCGCTCCGTAGCTCAGACGATCGAGCACTCGCCTTGGAAGCGAGAGCTCCAAGGTTCGAGACTTGGTCGGAGTAGAGGTATTTGGGCAGTTCTCTCTTGCGCTCAGCCCCGCCCACTTATGCGTAATAAGTACATCTGCGGAATGCTTACTGCAGGTGAAATCAAAGTCATTGTCCGTGATAGACCTGGTCAGCCAGTGGATGTTTGCCGTCTGCCCGTGAAACCCTTGGTTCATCCTCGAATGAACCTACTAACAGGGTTAATAACCCTTTCTTGGGCGGATTTTGATTTTGAATTATATATATATATATATATATATATATATATATATATATATATATATATATATATATATATATATATATATATATATATATATATATATATATATATATATAATATAATATATATATAATAATTATAATGAAATTAGACGCAAAATTGAAAGTATATTAAATAGAAATTTCGTTCAGTTCAAACTTAAACTGACTTTTTCGATTGAAAATAAAATTGTAAAATTTTTCCCTTTTAAGGAAAAACTTTCTAATACCTTTATGTTCATCGGTTGTCTATAAATATAAGTGCAATAGCTGTGAGGCTACTTATATAGGAAAGACAATTCGCTGTCTTTCTACGAGGATCGCTGAACATAAAGGTATTTCCTTTAGAACATTGGATCAATTACATCATCCCCTTTATTCAGCTATAAATTCTCATTCTCTCCATAGGTAATATATACAGGATAATAACCTTGGAATTTTGGATCATGCAGAGGAATCCTATCTCCAGATTTTGGAATCCTTGTATATATATATATATATTATATATATATATATATATATATATATATATATATATATATATATATATATATATATATATATATATATATATATATATATATATATATATATATATATATATATATATATATTATATATATATATATATATATATATATATATATATATATATATATATATATATATATATATATATATATATATATATATATATATATATATATATATATATATATATATATTCTTTTAAACAATTTAACAGGTTTACCAATCCATTCAGATATTTTCTACTCATTTAGGTATTTGGATAAATCAAAGATTATTTTATTCGCTTCAGATCTTCCCTAACCTTTTGTAAATTAAATCGTTTGAAAATAATTTTAAAATCAAGTTTTGGGTTTTATTCTTCTCTAATTCTTTTCCATTCAAAAAAAACTTAAACAAATAAATAAATAAAATAAATAAAATTCTTGTTTTTTTTTTTATTTTTTTTTTTGTTTTAAAGGTATTTTTTTTAAATAAAAATATTATTATCGAAATTGAAACTATATATGAAAAATTTTCTTACTTAAATTTGGATTAAATATTTAAGTTTAAGTAATATTAAATATAAATATTTTTTAAAACTTTTTATTATTAATAATTCAATCAGTAGATTTTTGTTTTTTTTTTCCAGATTCATAGAATTGGCTTCCATATTATATATATATATATATATATATATATATATATATATATATATATATATATATATATATATATATATATATATATATATATATATATATATATATATATATATATTATATTATATATATATATATATATATATATATATATATATATATATATATATATATATATATATATATATATATATATATATATATATATATATATATATATATATATATATATATAT
>SEYY01000994.1:107760-112760 GCA_009176605.1 Armadillidium nasatum
TATTATTATTTTATTATTTTTTATTATTATTATTAGCGGTGATAATTACAGGTTTTTGTTATTGCTATTATTGTTACGAATAATTATTAATTATTATTAAGATTTCTATTATTATAAATATTTTCATAATTATTGTAATTATTACTGATATTGTTAATTATTATTATTTTTGTTATTAATTTTTTACTTTATCTTTACCCATATCTTTATCCTTTACACTTAATCTTTTCCTTAATCATTACCTTTATCTTAATATTTATTTTATCCATTATCTTCTTATGCCAATTCTCTTATAGTTTCTTCAAAATGTTTTAAAATTTTTAACTTTTTTTTCACACCTAGGAATTGAGTGAGAAATAAGCCTAGCAAACCGGTAGTTATATGTATGCAATCAAAGAACTTTGGATTTCTTTTTCTAAATATTTGTATATCTATCTATCTATATATTTGTTTATGTAGCTCTATCTATCTATCTTTCTGTCTATCTATCTAAATATCTTCTCTGTCTATCTCTATTTATCTAACTATCCAACGGTCAATCTATATAATCTCTCTCTCTCTCTCTCTCTCTCTCTCTCTCTCTCTCTCTCTCTCTCTCTCTCTCTCTCTCTCTCTCTCTCTCTCTCTCTCTCTCTCTCAGATTCAGTTAATTCAAATTATATTTAATAACAAATTGTAATTAGGTTATATGATTTTCTTTCCTTTGAAGTTCTCAATATTCCAATGTTTTTAATAATAATCTTAATTTCAATCTCCACGTGAGGGCAGCGCCGATATTGTGAAAAACAAATAATAATCAATTAATTAATTTTCATAGCTATTATAATATATTGTAAACATTACTTTTATTAATACCATTAATAATAATACTAGTACAAATACTGATTCAAATATTACAATTACCACTGTACTACTTCTGCTCCTATATTAATGATAATAATAATAATAATAATAATAATAATAATAATAATAATAATAATAATACTTAAAACAATTTTTTAATTTTTACAAGGTTTATTCAGATTTTGTACATTTACAGGTTTTCAATTTTTACACAAAGGTCCTATGCTACTAAAGTCAATAATAATAATAATAATAATAATAATAATAATAATAATAATAATAATAATAATAATAATAATAATAATAATAATAATAATAATAATAATAATAATAATAATAATAATAATAATAATAATAATAATATTCTGACCGTCCAGTTTTCTGAAAAGGAGCTGATAGGGGAAACACAGTGGTTACCTTCGAACCCCAATGTTTAATACATTATAATATATTGTTTCATTTATAATAATACAATAGGTTATAATAAGTTACTACTAAAGTAACAAATCTCAAGTACTGTTAATGATAACTTATTATGCTAGGAACAATAATAGCAGAAGCTTTAGTTATGATATCATTTACTACAGAAGCTTTAGTTATGATATCATTTACTACAATAATACTACTACTAGTAATAATACTAATAACATTTCCTACAATACACTAATAATAATAATGGTAATAACAATAATAACTATAAATAATATATAATAATAATAATAATAATAATAATAATAATAATAATAATAATAATAATAATAATAATAAACAATAATAATAATAATGATAATAATAACTAATAAAACCGTAACAGTAATAAAAAAAATAATAATAACAATGATAATAATAATATTGATAATTATAACACTGATGATGCTGATAATAATAATAATCATATAATATAGCTCCGGAATCGTATAAGGTTGAATTAGAGGCAAAGGTTTAAGCGAAGAGTTTAACTTTAGAGGAAGGCAAAACGGCAGTTGAACCGTCAGAAGATACTAAAAGAGGGAAAAAGGAAGAAGCAAAGTTAGAGTTGACATTTTTTGCAAAATGCCAGAAAGAACGGGAAAAAGAGGAACCAGAAAGATTATTGAATTTACGGCGGAGAAAAGAGTTTTTAGTGTTACGAAGGATAGATTTTGCACGATACCGGGATGAAATATAAGTTGAATGAGTTTCAAGAAGTTTGAGACGACGGTAGTAGTATATATGGTGAGATCGGCTGCAGTTAGGCTTAACAAAATCTAGACCGGAAGCTGATCTCAGCTTCTTTCCTGAGGCCTTTTTGAGCGGAATTAGATCGGAAGTCGATCTCAGGCACCTTCCTGACGACTTTTTGACCGGAATTAGACCTGGAAGTTGACCTCAAGCTCTTTCCTGAGACCTTTTTGACAGGAATTAGAAAGGAGTTCACCTTCAGCCTCTTTCCTGAGGCTTTTTGTCCGGAATTAGACTGGAAGTCGATCTCAAGCACCTTCCTGAGACCTTTTTGACAGGAATTAGAAAGGAATTTACCCCTCAAGCTCTTTCCTGAATGCTTTTAGAACGGAATTCCACAGAAACGATTCACCTGGAACTCAAACCAGAACCACTGCAACACCTGGACC
Organism: Armadillidium nasatum; assembly: GCA_009176605.1. Classification (NCBI taxonomy): domain Eukaryota; kingdom Metazoa; phylum Arthropoda; class Malacostraca; order Isopoda; family Armadillidiidae; genus Armadillidium; species Armadillidium nasatum. The sequence goes on from SEYY01000994.1 coordinate 110,214, forward strand.
CGTCTACGGTTTTTCCCGAGGGGACCTTCGCGGCGGGGCGCAGCGCGGCGGATGCGGAATATTCGTGGGGCGCGAAATGCGTTCGCGCTATCCGGCGCAAACTCATACACAAACATTCAGCTTGCTGACATGGATTGTCTTTGATTTTGATGAAAACATAAACGCCGTCTCCGTAGATTTTCTCTCTCATAAACTCTCTACATCAATTTTTGCCAAAAAAAGCAGTCTCTCAAATTTGGCGAAAGTAAGATTGAACGTCTGACCTCAGAAACCGATTTCCACGACGTTGTCCACTGAACCAACGAGAACTTACCAACATAAAAGCATAATTGCTCTTTTAAGTCATCTACATCAATTTTACAAAATTTTTAAATTTCCAAATTTTTCTATCATTTATTTATTCCCTTTTATTCCGCTTTACATTCTAGGCATATACATTTTACTTCATTATACGTATATTTTTATTGCACATTATTTAATATATTCTAAACTATCACCCATTTTCTTTACAAAGGCTATAACTAAAATAATTCGTAATTTTCCTTTTCTATTAACATTTTCTTAATTTTTTAAACGCAATGCATTAAAGTATATTCGTATACACACACACACACAATACCAAAACACCATGCACACACACACACACAAACTCAATTACATATATATATATATATATATATATATATATATATATATATATATATATATATATATATATATATATATATATATATATATATATATATATATATATATATATATATATGAATCTCACATACATATTCTTACATACATATACACTCATACATATACACATACATACACATACAAATACCAAATACCCATATATATATATATATATATATATATATATATATATATATATATATATATATATATATATATATATATATATATATATATATATATATATATATATATATATATATATATATATATATATATATAATGAACTCACATACATATTCTTACATACATATACACTCAAATACATTCAAATACACATACATTTACTCAACTCATACAAAAAACCCAATAAATAATACATACATATATATATATATATATATATATATATATATATATATATATATATATATATATATATATATATATATATATATATATATATATATATATATATATATATATAATATATACCCACTCAATCATTCACTTGAGCACGAGCACACAGGCCTATATCCAGCCACGCCATACATTTTTCAGGGTACTATTTTTCTTAGCAAAATTTTCTACCTTTTCACGATTCCCACCTTTTTCCATTTTAAGATCGCCTCACCTTTGTATACCCAACCTCAACAGCTTTGCGTGCTCAATCTTTTTAAGATCACCATACCTTCATTCTTCTCGACCTTTATATTTTCAGATTCCTAAACCAACAGTTAGCTACCTCTTTTCATTCATTATAAAGTTTTCCATAACTTATCTGAAACTTTTGTTCAGTAATGTAGTTTCAATTCTTTGGCACCATAATAACTTCTTTAATTTCATTAAAAATATTATAAACATGTGATAGCATGTTTCATACACGAGGCATTGGTTTAAGAAGTTAATATAGCAACTCATTGATTCTTCTACTAAGTAACCCACTGTTTAAACAACAATTCTTCTGTAATCTTTTAATGTTTCATTTGAAATTTTATTGTTTTTCATTTTTATTTTATAAGTTTTTACTGTAAGAATTTTGTTTATTTCAAGTTTTTGTTTTTAATTTATATATATATATATATATATATATATATATATATATTATATATATATATATATATATATATATATATAATTTATATATATATATTTTTTTTTTTTTTTTCATATTATTTATTTTCTTTTTATTTTTGTTTTTTTATTTTAATTTTATTCTTTTTCTTTTTTTTCCCTGTTTTTTTTTTTTATTTGCTGCTACCAAATACAATCTTTTCCACGTCCTTCTTCGCCACAAACACATACATACATACATACACACACACACACGTAACTACATCGAAGACATCACTATGCTACCCTCATTCATGAAATGTCATGATAACCAATTCCATCCGTCATCCTAACCGCATGACTTTGAAATTTTTTCTACTTCGCCACTCATCCGCGTAGTAAAGTAAGTAATACGTGTAAGGACTCAGCGATGACCACACATTCATTCACCCAATTACATTCACATACACACCAATTGTAGCCAACTAAGAACAGTTAGTTTAAAATTTTAACATTACATACACTGATATACTTGACATATCAAAGCAAAATTCATGTATATTACTTCTAGCATTCATATCACACTATTTTAAAGCTATTAACTAACCCTCAAAATACATTTGTCACACAAAATATCTCCCTAACGCCGACTGAAAGTCTTTATTTACACTGAATTCATGTTTTCACACTGCATTCAGTCATTTTCATTCAATACTTTTCATAGACACTGTGTAAGTTTTTGTTCTAAGTCCCTCAGTGCTCATCAGAAATCTAAACATTAAACTAACTTTTTTCACTTATGCATGT
>SEYY01000994.1:117760-122760 GCA_009176605.1 Armadillidium nasatum
TTATTTAATATTTTTTTATTAATGATACTTCTACTATTATTATTATTTTTATTATTATTTTTATTTATTATTATTATTATTATTATTATTATTATTATTATTATTATTATTATTATATTATTATTTTTATTAATGCATTAATCTGAATAGCGTTCAAACAATTCTTTATAATATATATATATATATATATATATATATATATATATATATATATATATATATATATATATATATATATATATATATATATATATATATATATATATATATATTTATTTTTTATTTATTTTAAAAAATTTATTTTTTTATAATTTTTTTTTTTTTTTGAAAAAAAAAAAAAAAAAAAAAAAAAAAAAAAATATATATATATATATATATATATATATATATATATATATATATATATATATATATATATATATATATATATATATATATATATATATATATATGTAGTATTTACCAAAATCAGTATATGTTTTAAGTTATGTCCGAAACTGTTTTGCAGAGCTGAAAATTAATTTTACTCTTGTACCTCCGTCTTCGAATCCGGCTACTGATTCATCATTTGAAAATTATCCGGCTTCGGCTCATAAAGCATTTATTATAAGTATGAAAATAATTTTGTATGAGAAAAAAAAACTTAATTTTCTCTCTTCTAACTTCTACTTCGACTCCAGCTTCAAATCAGGGTTTTGGTCCATTATTTGAAAAAATTATCCTGCCTTGAATCCAGGCCCCTTTTCAATCACTTATAATTACGGGTATGATAATTATTATAAATATAATTAAAATTACTTTACACTTGCTCCGGAACCGGTTCCGGCTCCGGCTCCAGCTCCGGCTCCAGCTCCGACTTCTGCTTCGACACCTTATCCCTGTTTTTTTTTTTTTGTGATAGTTAATTTTTCTGAATTTCAAAGAATCAATGTTTTTTTCTGGTATTTTAGTTTCAATATTGATATTATATAAGATGTATTTTTGAAAAAAAAAATTTATTTATAACCAAATATAAGGACAATATAATTGATGTGACGCACATTTATGTGGAGCAACACGTGTGGAAACACAGAAATCACATTTCCTTTGTAGGTCACTTCAAGGGGTCACCACTTTGTATATTTATATTACTCAGAAACATGAAGATTAAGGAAGTTTGAATATTTTGTCGATTTTGAATTCTATTTTTGAATGATTTAAATCAAGTTTTTAAATTTGATTTAAATTTTCATTTAACACGTTGAGTGCCGGAAAATGGGGCTGAGTTTTAAATTTTTTTATTTTTTATTATTATATAGCTTACGAAAATTATTAACGTTTTTACGAGTTATTAACCGTTTAGAAGTTATTTGGGGTCAAAAGTTAAAAAAATTTGGTATTGGTCCATGAGCTATTATGAACAATCTTAGCCCCAATATATAGATGTTGTATGAAGCGATTTTTGATTTCACGTCTATTATAGGCATAAATTTTTTTTTGATTTTTTAAAAAAAATGCCAGCACCATTTTTTTTTTTTTTTTATTTTGTTTAGAAGTGGGATATTATAACTTACGTTAAACATTATTAAAATAATTTTTGTTTGATTAGTTTATTTTAAAATTTTTGAAAATTACAAAAATGGACCTTATTTGAAGAGCTATATTCGAAGAAAACGAACTAGATCGAATAATTATAAAAAATATTGTATCATTTATATATAACATTCCAAAAATGAAAATGTATTATTGTATTTTTTTTTAAAATTTTTTAAAAAAAAGTTTTTTTTTTTTTTATTTTTTTTTTTTTTTTGACTTTCGACAGTTAGTTTTGAGCTAATAACAATTTTTCTTTACTTCTGATAGCAAAAGTTTTTTAGAAGATGTTTTAGCCATTATTAGGAACAAACACTCCAAATTTAAGACCAAAATATTTATGTTATTCACCGTAGATTTAAACATTCCTAAAAATTCCGAAATAACTCCTAAACTTTAACTCCCTCGCAAAAACGTTAGGAATGGAGTTTTTTCGTCGGGAAAAAAGCTATCTATATTGAAATTGTTTTGTGAGACCCACGTATCAACGTGTTTAAAAATTTTATTTTATAATTATTATTATTATTATTATTATTATTATTATTATTTATATTATTATTATTTATTATTATTATTATTATTATTATTATTATTATTTATTATTTTTTTTATTATTATTATTATTATTATTATTATTATTATTATTATTATTATTATTATTATTATTATTTTGTAAGTAGGTACGTCTTCCAATTTTGATAAAAAACAATTCAGAATTATTTTAGAATTTTGAAAATCCAATTTTTCTACAATGTTTTCAGTTAGTAAGATTACTTTGAAGATTAGTGTGTGATTATATTTTAGACTCTCTATCAAAAATGGCTATGAGCGGGGTTTATATATATATATATATATATATATATATATATATATATATATATATATATATATATATATATATATATATATATATATATATATATATATATATATATATATATATATATATATATACTGTTGATTCCTTTAAAATTGGTTTTTAAAAAAAATGACCTATAATTTTAATAGTAGCATGTTTAAAATTATATATTCTATGATTATATATATATATCTATATAATTGATTTAAATATACTATATATATATATATATATATATATATATATATATATATATATATATATATATATATATATATATATATATATATATATATATATATATATATATATATATATATATATATATATATATATATATATATATATATATAAGTAGTAAGGGGGGCACTTTCGGGGGTGCTAGGTTTTTTCGAGGTAGCTAAATCTGGCAACCAAAACCTAACTTGATTTTAATTTGCAATGCAGATCACTCCGCTCTAATTGACCTCACTCACTTTCCTTGCACCATTTTTGGGGGTTCAACCCATACAAATTGGTCTCATGTCTTGGGAAGGGGCCCCGTGGGGCCTCGTGAACCTCCCCCAAAATGGTATCAGGAAGTCACCTGTGTTTGCAAAATCGCTGCGTTCACCTCACTCTCTTTCCTGACTATTTTCTTTGAGGTTAAGTCCGGCTGAAATTGGCTCGAATCTGGGGGTCCGGGGTTTCGGGGGGGTCCGCCGACCCGCGTGGGTCCGTGAACCGACAAAGAAAAGGTCAGGAAGGTCTCTGAGAATGCTGCATTGCACACAAATGCAGATTTAGGTTGCCAAATTTAGTTTCCTCGAAAAAAAATCTTGCACCCCCGAAAGTGCCCCCTTACTTATATATATATATATATTATATATATATATATATATATATATATATATATATATATATATATATATATATATATATATATATATATATATATATATATATATATATATATATATATATATATATATATATATATATATATATATATATATATATATATATATATATATATATATATATATATATATATATATATATATATATCCATTATAATAATTTCCGATTTTCTGAATTTATTTACCAATGTGTCAAATAAGAAAACATTTAAAATTATATATTAATTTAAATTATTTATTTGTTTTAAAAATATTATGAATATTAAAAATTAAAAAATAAATTTAAAGAAAACATTTTAAATTTTATTAATTTCTATTTACAATAATTGCCTTAATTTCTCTGTAATATAACTTAATATAATATAAATACTTTGGTAAACTCATAATATAAATATATATTTACATAATATTTATAATATATATATAATATATATTACTTATACTGTACTAAAATCATTTATAAAATATACTTTTAAAAAAACTAAAATAATCTCATTGTAATCTTACTTCACTCGCACTTTTTTTATTATTATTATTATTATTTATACAAAAAGAAAAATTTATGAATGAAATTTTTAGTTTTTAATTTATGCAACTCCTTTCAGATGTCGCTGTAAAAATAGTATCAAATTTAATAATTAGATAAATGGATTACATGACATAAGCTCTAATATGAATAAAAATTTTCATTCAAAAATTGATTTAGCGTTTCAGTAAGTTTTCGAGATCTCACCATTAGCCGTTATATATATATATATATATATATATATATATATATATATATATATATATATATATATATATATATATATATATATATATATATATATATATATATATATATATAAAATTTTAAAGTCTTTTATTAAGGATTCTAACCCTGTCCTCAAAGCTGGTAAGACATAGTGATATTTCCGTACCACGACAGTACAATAGGAAATCGCTTTGAGAAAGCTCATGAACACCCGTCATGATGACTAACTCAAGGTACCCCTCCCCCACTGCGCTTGGATACAGGGCAATAGGTCAGTTAATATCCTCTTCAACCACAGACAGTATACGTAAATAATACAACCTTAAACCGTGGATTTAAATTTCACAATTTCAAAGTCTGCTATTGGGGTTTCGAACCCTGATCTCTAAGCTGGTAAGACAGAGTGTTACTTCCGTACAACGACAGTCCAAAAGGGAATCGCTTGAAGAAAGCTCATGCACAAGAGTCATTATGACTAACTCAAATGACTCCCCTTCCCCTTTTATGCTCTAGAGGTTAGGGTTCGAATCCTCAATATCAGTCTTTGAAATTGTAAAATTTTGTTCCACGGTTTATGTAGTTTTATATACTTATATATATATAATATATATATTATATATATATATATATATATATATATATATATATATATATATATATATATATATATATATATATATATATATATATATTATATATATAAATTTAAACTTAAAAGAAAAGTCTGAACATAATTTATTGCCAACAAGTTTCGAGCAATTCAAAACTTATATTTATTATCAGTGCTTTGATCACAATGTAGAAAATAAAATAAAATTATGACATTTATAAAATGAAATACAAATATTTCATAAAATTATTCGATGGAAAATGAAAATTATTATATTGAAATATATAGTAAGAAGTACGACCAAAG
>SEYY01000994.1:127760-130260 GCA_009176605.1 Armadillidium nasatum
AATTCATTTCATATGTTCATGTTCCGAATCTTGTCTCTCTTTTCTTATTTACATAGTCTTATTTTATTTACTTAAATCTCATCGAATGTCTCTTACAAATTCTATCATGTGTTGCACTTTTGTATTCATGTAGGTTGTATATATCTATATATATATATATATTATATATATATATATATATATATATATATATATATATATATATATATATATATATATATATATATTATATATATATATATATAAGATATAAAAGAAAATTGCTTAAGCTTATAAAAACATAACAGCTATTTCCTTTTAATATGGTTATGAAATGGATTAAAAATATCAATATTTTTGTGAAGATATAGAATGATAAATTTAAAGAGAGTGAAAGAAAGAGAAAAATAAAAATAGAGAGAGAGAAAGAGGGAGGGAGGTAGAGAGAGAAAAAAGAAACAAAAATTGATTGTGGAATAATTATTATGGAACGCGCGTGTCTCTTGGTTGGTTTATTTGTAACAATTAAAGGGAAAAAAAGTACAAATGTTTTAACTCATAAAAGGAAAAAATATATGGTAATATAGATGTAGCCTCACCACTTACTAAGCTAATTATTTAATTAATTATTATTATTTATTATTTATATTTTATTTAATTGCTATGTTGATATAATTTGAGAGGAAAAAAAAATAATATATATATATATATATATATATATATATATATATATATATATATATATATATATATATATATATATATATATATATATATATATATATATATATATATATATATAATAAAAAAAAGCAGATAAATAAAAATAAAATAAAACTGGGTTCGTTCATTTCACTTGGTTTGTTTTAATTTATGAATAATTTAACATATTTAAATTAATTTAAATACTAAATTAAAGATTAAAATTAATCTATAAATTAAAATGATATTTTTTTCTTTTTTTTTAAAGTTTACGGAGTGATTTAAAATAACAAATCAAAATAAGGTATTTGATACTAAAGTTATTAGTTACCTACAAAACTTAACCTATTCCTGTATAAAGGCAAATAATGGACAATATCTAGGTGACATTTGAACGTGATTGGATGAATTTGACACAAGGTAAATGTATTCAAATAGTAACTTTGTTAGGGAAAGGGTATGTACACTGCTAGCTTCAGAGGAGGTTCGATGAGTCAAAAAGGACTATTTCTTGGGTGGTTAGATGGTACAAGAAGGAAAACAACCATACTAGAAGACCAGGGTAGAGTAAGACACGTGCAACGACCACAGTGGAAGACCTTTCTATAAAACTGAAAGGAGTTCAGAACAACTTTACTACGACAAGGAGCTTTCAAATACAGAAGGAGAACTTTCATTGACCTATAGCAATTACGGATACCATTAGGCTGTCAGTTACTGAAAAATATATCAGTCGAAGACCAGAAACGACTCTTCATGAGACACCGCAGGGTCAGATTAGAATTTGTAAAGGAATATGTTAACTGGTACATTAATATCTGGTCAAAAGTCTTACTCACAGATTAGTCAAAGTTGTCTCTCTATATATGGAATCATTTTCCCAGAATGTATTAATGCAACAACAACGACGACAACAGCAAATCTTTCTAATTATTAATGTAAACTCTATTACGCGTTTTTCTTTTTTGATTAGTTCAAAAATTCGTATATGGGATTTTCTTGATCGACACAAAAACATTAGCCAGAGAAGCAATATTAGTAATTGAGTGGTGTCGTTCCTTTGAGGGAATGACCAGAGTTTTACATTTTTAATGGTGCTCGTTTACATAATGAAAACTACGTTACCGACATCATAGATTAATATATTTTTCCATTTTCCCTTTACATCAATATGAGTTCATTCTGATGAAGGAAAATGCCAGACCACCTACACGCATCTTGAATATTCCATGAATATTTGAATGATGTACACATTAGAACTCTAGACTGGCCAACATATTGTCCCGAATGATGTACACATTAGAAATTTTGACAGGTCAGCCTATCGTCAAGACAGCAATCTCTGAACATGTCTAAGATACGATGAAGCGAAGAGTTAAAGAAGTGTATCCATCATCACTATCCAGATTCAACTCCAGCAAATTTTGTGCTTGGATGGGAATTCCAACTACAAAATTCAATTCGACACCTAACTACGAGCAAAGATGTTGTCAAATCTTATTTCGTGGCACGGTAGCACTGTATTTTAGGAACACTGAAACAGAGTACAACATTGCAAAAATTGTCCTAACGAATCGTTTAGGCAAGTAGAAAAAAAATGTCACAGTATAATTTTCATTAGAGAAATGGCATGTTAAGCAAAATAAATTCGATTCACCGATTTATTTTCAAATAACTGAAAAAAAATTTGTTGTGACATTTTTATTACTTGTCCCAACGATTCGTTAGAACAATTTTTACAGGAAATGGTAGGCATGATTTCCAATATAGAATTTTTTTACTTGGTGCTTGCTGCCTCTATATAATTTTCCTCATTTTC
>SEYY01000994.1:137760-140260 GCA_009176605.1 Armadillidium nasatum
TTATTTTCCCCAATTTATTAAATATAATGAATATACTTAATACTCTGAATGTACTAAATATTTTAAATATACTGAATATATTAACTGAATATACAGAATATACTGAATATATAAAATATATTCTTATTTTCCCCAATTTATTAAATATAATGAATATACTTAATACTCTGAATGTACTAAATATTTCAAATATACTGAATATATTAACTGAATATACAGAATATACTGAATATATTAAATATATTCTTATTTTCCCCAATTTATTAAATATAATGAATATACTTAATACTCTGAATGCACTAAATATTTCTAATATACTGAATATATTAACTGAATGTACAGAATATACTGAATATATTAGATATATTCCTATTTTCCTCATTTTTTTAACCTTCTAAAACAAATATACTCAAATATGTATCCAATAAATAGTTTATTTATAATTTTATATTTACATATTTGTATGTGCGTGTGTGCGTATGATTTTGTGCACAGTAATTACAGGTGATATTTCCCTTTTAAACGAGAAGTTGTCTTAAGAAGTTGGACTTAAAAAGTTACTTTCAGGAAAAAATTTTTAATAGTTTTTTTAATCTTTTAGTGAATACATAATTTTTTACTAATACACACTTGCATACATTCATGTATAATATATATATATATATATATATATATATATATATATATATATAATATATATATATATATATATATATATATATATATATATATATATATATATAAGTACTACATACTAATGGTTAAAATAAACTAGTCTATCACTCGTAATTATTAAAGATTGCATGTCGATTCTATTGTAATAGAGTATCTGGGGAAATATTCTTAATAGTTTTGTAAATGCAGAAATGATAAAGCTTGTAAATTTATCGCATCATTAAGATTGTATATATATATATATATATATATATTATATATATATATATATATATATATATATATATATATATATATATAATATATATATATATATATATATATATATATATATATATATATATTTTTTTTTTCATACAATACACCATATCATGATGCACGACTGCAGGAAAATTCCTGCAGTCGTACGTGGGAAACAAAAAAAAAAAAAAAACATGATTAAAAGGAATCCCAGACCCTAGAACCATGCGAAGAAGTATTCTTCAAGATCCAGCCTTGTCGCCCAATCCGAACTCGTGTTTTTAAATTTTATAATCTTAATACTAATGTTGAATTTTCCACTTAAACCTAAAGTTTGTTAATTGAAAGTTTTGTTGCTCTTCCAGAAAATTTTGAAAATAATTTAATTGCGATTCATTTAATTTTGTTTTTTGAAAATAGTTTTTAAAAATTTATATTCCATCTGATTCTTCTATTTTTTCTTTTCCTATCTGGTTTAAGCACCTCCACTCCCAACGACAGTCAAATCATATATATATATATATATATATATATATAATATATATATATATATATATATATATATATATATATATATATATATATATATATATATATATATATATATATATATATATATATACAGAGAGAGAGAGAGTATAGTTATTTATATAGGAATTATAGGCATTTGGTTTAAGATTTGATGGACATCATGCCAATAAAAATTTCTGCAAACAAAATTTATAACTACAGTAAACCAATTGCCTTTTTATTTTTTTATTTTTTTTTATTTTCTTGTACCTAAAATTTATATTTCATTTAACAAAGAAAATCTCAAGAACAGCAACAAATAACAATAACAACATATATATAGTAGTAAAAAAATTGCATAGCTAGCAATTAGAACAATGAAATGCAAACATATAATATTGTACAAATATTTTTTCTTTGTTAGAAAAACTTTTTTATTTTTTTATTTTATTTTTTATTTTTGGGGAGGTTGAAAAGGGGGAAGGGCATAAAATATTATTTTTGAGTTTCCAACTATGAATTAAATAGGACTGAAATTGCTCTATATAAATCTTCATTACGTTCATATGTTTCTATTATATATTATTATCCATATCACGTATAATTACGGTATATATATATATATATATATATATATATATATATATATATATATATATATATATATATATATATATATAATATATATATATATATAGCATATTACGGGTGTTGGCCTTTTTGATTGGGGATAACTTTCTAGGTAGTTTTTTCTTAAATCGAACCAGTGCTTTCAAACACCTGAGTCAAAACTCTACCGGTATTCCACCGTATATTCCCATATATATATATATATATATATATATATATATATATATAATATATAATTAAATATAGTATAAATAAAAAATATATATAATATATATATATATATATATATATATATATAATATATATATATATATATATATATATATATATATATATATATATATATATATATATATATATATATATATATATATATATATATATATATTATATATATATATATATATATATATATATATTATATATATATATATATATATATATA
>SEYY01000994.1:145260-147760 GCA_009176605.1 Armadillidium nasatum
CGGATGTTGAATTTTCGAAAATGCGGATGCGGATGCGTTTGCTGAATTTTTTCAAAAATGAGGATGCGGATGTCAATTTTAATGAGGGCGTGAATGCAAAAAAAAATATATATATATATATATATATATATATATATATATATATATATATATATATATATATATATATATATATATATATATATATATATATATATATATATATATATATATATATATATATATATATATACTTTTCAGATACTTTCGACTTTATCAATTGCCTAAATTCTTCTTCTTTTGGCACTTGCTTCATGACAAGCTTTGATATTGAATCTTTGTATACAAATCTTCCTATTTCTGAAACCATCAACAACTAATGAATTATTTCACAACAATCAAAACATTATGGGAATGGATCATCTCTCATTCACCAAACTTTTGAAATTATCTGTTGAAGATTCTATATCCCTTTTCGACGGAGAACTATATCCAAATTGATGGTATGGCTATGGGATCTCCTTTAGGTCCTACTTTTGCAAATAATTTTCTCTGTTATTATGAAAAACAATGGATCAGGCAATGACCCCCTCTATTCAAACTCATTCTCTATCGCAGCTATATGAATGACTGCTTCATCGTTTTCAAGGAGAAAGCTCATGCCAATATATTTCTATAGTACATGAACAACATGAGATTCACTATGGTACAAGAGAAGTTAATAATTCCTTATTTTTTTCTAGATGTATATGTTACACATATTAACAACATATTTAAAACATCTGTTTATATAAAACCTACTTCTACCCTTCTTGCTACAAGCTATTTTATCAATATACCTCTTAAGTTTATTCTATCAGGTCTAAGATCTAGAATCTAAAGAGCATTTAAAATTTGCTCTGACGGCATTTATTCCATAAGTTGAGGGAGTTTATTAAAATTCTTTTCCATTTTAATTTATTCCCTAAGTTCCAAGCGGAAAATAGTATTAATCAGTTTCTCTCTGATATCTTCAGAACTACTCATCATTTTCCTACTGTTTCTAAGCAAATATATATCTAAAACTTCCGTATTTAATGTCTATTACATCCCAAATTAACATAAATATTCCTTACTGTACTTGAAGCTACATTTCCCCAGTACCAGTTTATTCTTACAAATTATAACTCCCTCTCCATTTACATATTCTTCAGACACAAGGAATCTGTCACAATGCTTCTCAGATCTTCAATAATTCATTTATTTAAGTATGCCAGCTGTAATGCAGCATATGTAGGACAAACTGGTCTACATTTAAAATGAGGATTCAAAAACATAGAGGAGTTTCCTTCAGAACTGACCTTGCTCTTTCCTCTCCTGAGCACTCTGCCATAAGAAACCATGGAGATACCCACTCTTTTTCTTCTTCCGATTTCTCTATACTTGAAGAACAGAGAAATTTAATGAAGAAAAGGGTGGGTATGTCCATGTTCTTTTATGGCAGAGTGTACAGGAGAGCAAAGAGGATGGTCTGTTCTAAAAGAAACTCCTCTATGCTTATTAATTCTTACTTTCAATTGTAGACTAGTTTGGTCTTCACATGCCGCATTACAGCTATCACACTTAAATAAATAAATTAATGGGGATCTGAGAAGCAATGGGTGAGTGAGATTCTTTGTGTCTGAAGAAACTATATATTGAGTGGGATGTATAATTTATAAGAATGAACTGGCGTTTGCGGAATGTAGCTTCAATTACAGTAAGAATATTTCTATTAAGTTGAGATGTAAGTGATCCTATATACAGAGTGGGTCTGAAGATATTAGTGAGACACTCGTTAATTAATATTATTTCCACTTGGAGCTTTGGGAATAAATTAAAATTGGAAAAGTATTTTCATAAAGTCCATATCTGTATGAAATAATATATATATATATAATATATATATATATATATATATATATATATATATATATATATATATATATATATATATATATATATATATATATATATATATATATATATATATATATATATATATATATATATATATATATAGTGTTGAATCGCATGTCATATTTTCTCATTTGCGGATGCGATGCCGATATAGAATTTTCATCAAGTGCGGATGCGGATGCGGATGTTGAATTTTTGAAAGTGCGGATACGGATGCGGATGTTGAATTTTCGAAAGTGTGCGGATGCAGATGCGGATATGGATGCCATCACTAATATATTATATATATATATATATATATATATATATATATATATATATATATATATATATATATATATATATATATATATATATATATATATATATATATATAGTTTGAGTGGGCTAATGTAATGATTATATGCACGCATATTTAACCCCAATGTATAAAAAAAAGAAATTTTCCAATTCTTAAAAAGTGTGAAAATTGTAATTCATTTTTTTTTTCGCATTTCCTCTATAGTAAAAATTTATCTGAGATTCGCAGACGAGAGAGAGAGAGAGAGAGAGAGAGAGAGAGAGAGTTCAGATACATTTTTAA
>SEYY01000994.1:167760-170260 GCA_009176605.1 Armadillidium nasatum
TCTCATTTTTGTTTGGTATTAAGTCATCAAATATTTTACCATTTGGTGAGTTCTTTACGCATTTTTTACACAAAATATACACACACAAAGGAATCACTAAAAAGATCACAGGTCCTAATACTGAAAGGGAGATTTCTAAAGTATTGTCCCTAAGCATGACTTTTTCTAAGGGAAAAAAGGCGTTACTATTATTTTTGTCATTATTTAGAACTTCTTCTATTTTGAAATTCATTGTAAAAACCCTGTTAGAATCTCGCTTCCGAAGCAGAAACGACCCATCAGGTTCCAAAATGACGTTGTCTGAAGATAATCCTGTAGGTATGTTATCAAAAATTAATGTCCCTTTTTCAATTCTGAAAGACTGGGAAGCAGCTCTTAACTTGATGTTTCTAAAGATTAATTGTCCATTTAAGATTTTAACTGAATTTTTCCCAATATATTGCAAGGTTGAATTCTCACATTCACTTACTTTGGAGGATTCATAATACAGGTTCTTAACTACCTGTATACTACTATTAGAAATGCTTAAATAACTATCTCCCGTTATTTCTAAGTCTAACGTAGTAATATTAGATGAAACAATCTTAGGTGTACGAGAATAACTTTTAGCCACCATCGTATCAATCTTGCTATTGAGAATATCAAATTCTTCTGTGTTCCTGAGTACCAAAGTCGTAATGTGGCTTGATTCGCTCCGAAAATATTTTACCGTTTCATTTATATTTGAGGCATTCGAGTCAACTAGATTGAGTCTGTAGTTCGAATTTTGCGAATCACTGGCTTGGACATCACTACAGGTTACTATGTTTATTTCGTGGTAATTTTTAGATTCTTCTGATAATATGACCACAGAAGCTCCAATAATAGTTAATTTTACAGTAGAATTTGAGTTCTTTTCGGTGACACGGACTATATACTGTAAAGTAGAAATATATATATATATATATATATATATATATATATATATATATATATATATATATATATATATATATATATATATATATATATATATATATATATGGTTTAATGTTAGGCTAATTTAATTATTAAAGCTTATGTAAAGAAAAATAAAAATAAACACCTACTTAAAAGATAAGAAAAATAATTTAACCTCATTTCGACCTTTCCGTTAAAAAAAAAAAACCTTATTAATTCGTAATTATTAAATAATAATAATAATAATAATAATAATAATAATAATAATAATAATAATAATAATAATAATGAATAATAATAATATCAGTTGGATTTTCTCTTCAATTTTCCAGAACAAAAAATCTTTTAGAAAATTGGAAGAGAAAACTCAACTGATATTAAAATAAAGCTGAATTGAATAATAATAATAATAATAATATATAATATATAATAATAATAATAATAATAATAATAATAATAATAATAATAATAATAATAATAATAATTAAAAATTTCCACTGAATGTGTTTAGCGAAACCAAACTGAAAAATGAGTGAGCTTCTATCTCTATTTCCTGATGCCTCTTCCACCCTCATCTCCTCAATTAATTATTCATTAAAAAAAAAAAAATTATTCTTTCTTTTCAAGGTGAGAAAATGAATGCTGCGACTGATTGTAAGTGAAAGGTTAAAAAGGTATGAAAGAGGATGAAGCTTTCTTAAAATCAAAATCTTACTCAGATGAGACTGGCAATGAGTCGTGGACTGAAATTCCAATCTTACATAGGAAGAGGGGAAAGGAGGGGAGAGATGAATAGAAATAATGTCTCGATATGAAAAATAATTGCCCGTTTTACACCGACACCTTCAACTTTCTTTAGCAATTCTTTTTCTTGATCTTGCCTTAAATGTTAATCTAACCACAAACAATTTTTTCCGGAAATTTTTGAATGAAATTTTTTCTCTTTTACCTAAAGGTTGAATGTGAATAGTTAGGTATATATATATATATATATATATATATATATATATATATATATATATATATATATATATATATATATATATATATATATATATATATATATATATATATATATATATATATATATATATATATATATATATATATATATATAATATATATATATATATATATCTCTGACATGGAGGCGTACATTCCATTCTTTCCCTTCTACTAAACCTAACAAACCTTGGTTTAACTCTGATTGTTCTCATGCTATCCGCCGCAGGGATGCTGCCTTCAGGGATTACCGTCGTCTTCAAACTCCTGAAACTCACGCTACTTATATTTCATCCCGGAATCGTGCAAAATCTATCCTTCGTAACACTAAAAACTCATTTCTCCGTAGAAAATGCAATAATCTTTCTGGTTCCTCTTCTTCACGTTCTTTCTGGCATTTTGCAAAAAATGTCAACTCTAACTTTGCTTCTTCCTCTTTCCCTCCTTTAATATCTTCTGACGGCACAACTGCTGTTTTACCTTCTTCTAAAGCTGAACTCTTTGCTCAAACTTTTGCCTCTAATTCAACCTTAGACGATTCCGGAGCTATTCCTCCTCC
>SEYY01000994.1:180260-181992 GCA_009176605.1 Armadillidium nasatum
TATGATTGAAAAAGTGCGGAAGCTGCTATGGAACCTCATGAGGATGATGCGGATGCGCATGCAATATATATATATATATATATATATATTATATATATATATATATATATTATAATATATATATATATATTATATATATATATATATATATATATAATATATATATATATATATATATGTATATATATATGTATATTATATATATATATATATAATATATATATACATATATAATAATATATATATATATATATATTATATATAAATATATATATATATATATACTCCTTCTCTCTGTGATCTTCTCACTAATTTCTTTTCTGTCGTTCAATGAGACGGCCACCGTTCTTCCTTTAAATTTAAATAATGGTGTTTCTCAGGGTTCGTCCTATCTCAACTTTTTCTATTTTTCATTAAGACCTTCTCTCTATTACCTCTCTCTATCCACTCCTATGCTGATGACTCCACCCTTATTATGCCTCCAGTTGAAACGTCCCACCCAACAGCAGTTGAAGACTCGAGAAGATTAGCTTGGAACAACTAACCTCAGATCTTTCACTATTTCAAATTGGGGCAGAAAACAGGGTGTTTCAATGCCTCAAAAACTCAATTTCTTCATCTCTCTACTCGACACAATCTCCCACAACTATGATATCTTCTCGAAAACACACAACTCAAGCCTTCAACTCTTTCTCAATATTCTTGGGTTTCTTTTTATCCGTGATCTTTCTTGAAAGATCAATTACTTCTCTTTCTAACAAGCTCTAGAGGTTGGGTGTTCTGAGGCCCTTCAGAATTACTTCACGCCACCCAGCTTGCTTGCTCTTATAGGGTGTTGTCCCCCTGTATGGAGTATGATTCGCAATCTGGGGTGGTTCCAAACAAAGCTCTCCTTAGAAGGTGGAATCTAGTTTTGTCTTATCAACTCTCCTGTCTTACTAACTCTCTTCAATTGTTGCGTCCTCTCTCTTACTATCGCTATACAACAGACTGCTCTCTGAACTCTTTCGTTGCATATCTCCCCATTGAGAAGAGTCGTGCGACACCCTTTCTACACAGTCTCATCCTTTCTCTGTCCAAACTCTCCGACCCCAGACTTTACCGCTAGCTTAATCTTACTTCTAACGGTAAAGTCTGGAACAACACTCCCTCATCGTTTTCCAACTTCCTTTGACTGCATACTTTCAAACGCCGTGTGTTGGACACCTCGGCCACATCGACCATATATAGATTTTCCCACTCCGGTGGATTTGGTAGGACTCTGGCCTTTGCCACCACCGGAATATATAATATTATATATAATTATATATTAATATATATATATATTAATATATTATAATAATATATATTATATATATATGTATATATAATGTTCACCGTGAACTTTGTAACTGCGACTGGTTTCCTTTTTATTAAACACACACACACACACACACACACCTACACATACGTACACACACACACACCTACACATACGTACACACACACCTACACATACGTACACACACACCTACACATACGTACACACACACGCACACACACACACACACACACACATGTACAGTGTGGGAATCGTTCTTGTAGGAAATTGTCGATAACGGTAAATATCATGTGTTTTATGCGACACTTGAAACACCATAAAAAGTTTCATCGTGTTTTACATTTTCCTATTAGTAATGTCGGTAATTATCCATCATTTAAAGGTATTTTATTTGGAATCTTAGAAGTAGCC
>SEYY01000995.1:0-2500 GCA_009176605.1 Armadillidium nasatum
TATTTACTAATTGATTTTGTTGGGATTCTCTGTGGCGTGAAACCCTTGAAAACGCTTATGCAGATATTGTGACTGCTTTTGCCAAGAATAAACTTAACTCTATTAAAATTTAGCCTACAAATTAATAAAAGGAAATTAATAAAGAACTCACCATTTAAATTGTTCTTAAATTTGGATTTACTTTGTTTCCAAGAATTAAATACTTGGATGTTCGGCTTATTCGTTTAAGCGCTTAAGTAGATTTTTAAAGTATTTAATTAAATTTTAGCCTAGTAGAACATAATTCCAACCCAAACAAGAAAGAAACTCTCAAACTCTGCTTAAAAACTAAGGCCCAGTTAATAGTAAAGTCCAGTCATACATTCAATTCAAGTTAAACACTAACTCAACCCTAGAATAATAAAATGTCAATTTAATTCAAATAGCAATATTTAAAAGATATCAGGGAAGAGTAGTCAGGTTAGGCCCTAACTTCTATCACAAAGCTTTATAGTTTCCTACCCCAAGGGTTATAAGTATATATATCTACTATAAGGCTACAAATAATTCGATCAGTTAATACATTACTTGCTGGAAGATTTCTTAAGGTTCAAAATAAGTCATGTAGTTAAAAAATATGTTAAACACAACTGCCAAAGTGATTTACACCGACATCGTTTTAATCGCAAGTAGCAAGTAAAACCACCTCGCTTTTTTCGTGTAACTAGTGAAAACATGAAGTGTTGCCATTTTAATTAAGGGCGTATTTGATACTTCCTTAATCATTAATATAAAATATAAAGATTCTCAATATTTATATGTTCTTTAAATGTTAATTTGTCATCGAATATCACACAAAGTATTTTTGCAATTGAAACTCGTTGCAACTCGGTTTGATTTATGTTAATTTTAAAGTCTTCATTTATATTTTTATTACTAATAAAGAGATATGATGTTTTTTGCACATTTAATGAAAGTTTATTAGAATTTATCCAAGTCATTATTTTATTTAAAGCAAACACAGCTTTTTGTGAGAGTGTCATGATTTTTATCAGTTATTAATATCGAAATATCGTCAGCAAAGGAGATAGAGTAAGAGTCGTGCGAGTTGAATAGATCGTTTGTATATAAGGTAAACAGTAATGGCCCCAAGATAGATCCTTGGGGGACGCCAGTGGTTACTAGCGATGTATTAGAGTGAATGTCCCCCAATTTTACAAATTGTGGTCTACTAGTTAGGTAAGATCTAAACCATTGAAGTAGAGGTCCTTCAATGCCCATCATGTTCATTTTCTTTAATTAAAAGAATATCATGATTAACAGAGTCAAAGGCTTTTGATGGATCTAGTAATAAAAGTAAAGATGAATCTTTCCGTTCGATGTTTTCGTATATTTTCTCAGCCAGGCACAAGAGGGCATCGGACGTCGATCTTCCTTTGCGGAAACCAAATTGATAGTCATGAAGGAGATTATTTGAGCTGAAATATTCGGTTAGTTGCATTAATATTAATTTCTCAAATATTTTGCTAATATTATGTGTAATTGAAATCGGTCTATAATTAAGAGGAATGGATTTATCACCTTTTTTGTGAATTGGTGTAACTCTTGTGGTCTTGAACACATGTGGGAAAACACCCGTGTGAACAGAGGCGTTAAAAAGGTCTTTTAAAGGGGAAGAAATTATGTCGGTGACGAGTTTTAAGATGTTAATGGGAATGGTTGTAATGTCACACGCTTTATTTTTTTGACCAGCAATTACCATTTTTACTTCGTGGTTCGAGATATTCTTAAATGAGAAGCGCGAACCGCAAGGTCTCAAATAGGTTTCGAAAGCGGTTTGGTCGGAAGGCCTATTAGCCGCGTTTTGTTTACCAATGTTTATGAAGTGATTATTGAGTTCGTCGGCAATTTCCTTTTGTTTGTTTATTATTTTTCCATTTATATTTAGTTCTTTTATATTATTGATTCCCGATTTATTTTTGTTAATTAAGCTGTTTATTAGGCCCCACGTTTTTTTAGGATCGTTATGGACGTCATTAAATTTGTTTACGTAGTATTTCTTTTTCGCTTTCTTTAAGACGATTTTTAATTGTTTATCGAAGTTCATGTATAATTGAAACGGTATAATCTCTTCTTTGTAATTGCGGTAAAGTTTATGCTTCTGATTAATCGAACTTTTTAAGCCAGGTGTTATCCAATGATTTTGAATCCTTTTTGGACCCAGTAGTTTTGTTTTTATTGGAAAGGAATCATTATAACACGTAGTTAAGGAGTTTTAAAAAATGTTGAATTTCGAATCTATGCTATCCTGGTCATTCTGTATGAATGAGAAGTCAATATTGTTCATTTTATCTACAAACACTCTCCTACAATTTTCATTATCTATTCTATATTTGACAGTAGTAAGGGTACTAGTTTTATTAACATTAAATCTTACGAGACAGGGATAATGATCAGAGATGTCTGTCTTAATCACAAAGGAGTTGATATCGCAGTCTAAATTTCCCCACACGTGGTCCAG